>JANIJG010026073.1:0-71605 GCA_024611175.1 Megaceryle torquata
TGAGGGGCCCAGAACTGCACCCAGTACTTGAGGTGAGGCCTCACCAGTGCCGAGTACAGGGGCAGAATTACATCCCTGGACCTGCTGGCCACACTATTCTTGGTACAAGCCAAGATGCTGTTGGCCTTCCGTGCCACGTGGGCACACTGCTGACTCATGTTCAGCCGGTTGTCAACCAGCACTCCCAGGTCCCTCTCTGCCAGGCTGCTCTCCAGCCACTCATCCCCCCATCTGTAGCGATACACGGGGTTATTGTGGCCAAAGTGCAGGACCCTGCACTTGGCCTTGTTGAATGTCATACCATTGGCCGCAGCCCATTGACCCAGCCTGTCCAGGTCCCTGTGCAGCTGCTTCTTACCCTCCAGGGTATCAACACCACTCCCCAGCTTGGTGTCATCTGCAAATTTACTAACGGTAAACACGATCCCCTCATCTAGGTCATCACTAAAGATGTTGAATAGAACTGGGCCCAGTACTTATCGCTCGGGGACACCACTGGTCACTGGACACCAACTGGATGCAGCACCATTCACAAGCACTCTCTGTGCCTGGTCATCCAGCCAGTTTGTAACCCAGCGAAGGATGCCCCTGTCCAATCCATGGGCTGCCAGCTTTTCCAGGAGGATGCTGTGGGAGACTTTGTCAAAGGCTTTGCTGAAGTCTAGGTAGACCACATCCACATCTTCCTAAGCACCTTAGGATGAATCCCATCTGGACCCATAGACTTGTTAAGATCTAAGTGGCACAGCAGGTCACTAACTACTTTCTCCTGGATTTCAGGAGGGATATTCTGCTCCCCATCCCTGCCTACCAATTCGGGACCCCAGCTGCCCTGAGGCTAGTCAGTCTTTTTGTTAAAGATCGAGGCAAAGATGGTGTTGGACACCTTGGCCTTTTCCTTGTCTTTCATTACTGTGTTCCCCCTTCATCCATTAAGGAGTGGAGATTTTCCCTGGCCCTCCTTTTGTTATCAATGTATTTATGAAAACAGATTAAGTTCCAACCAAGCTTTTGCATCTCTAATTCTCTTCCTACATGAGCTTGCAATGGCCTTAAACAATGTCCTGGTTCACCTGCCCCTTCTTCCAAAGTTGATGCACTTTTTTTTTTTTTTTTTCTTTTCTTCTGAGTTCTTGCAAAAGCTCCTTGCTCAACCAGGCTGGTCTTCTACAGCACTGGCTCATTTTTTAGCATGTAGGGACATCCTGCTCCTGCGCCTTCATAATTTCATTCTTAAAGTAAGCCCAGCCACAAGAGGGGAAAAAGTAGTTCTAACATATGGGTTTCTTTCCCTGTTTTGATCCCCAGTAGGGTCCACTCAGTAACAGTCAATTTCATTATTTATTATGCATTATTTATTGGGGCATTTCTTTTTATGACTCTGAAGTGATTTATATGCTGTTGAAGAAGGTAGAGTCCTATTGTCTGTCAGTGTACACATTGCTTGGATTTCTCATTTTATTTGTAAAAATAATAAAAATTCTGCCTCTTACAGTTATTGGTCAAAAAGTTCCATTATCCTCTTCTGGACATGGTCTTATATGAAAAAGAAAAAGCATACCAGACACAGCCATTCTATTATTATTTAAATTATTCCTCTGTATTATTGGTTTTGAATATTTATTAGTTTTTTGATAACCTCTTTCATTATTCATAAAGGGTAGCCACACAGTCTGATGAAAAAAAGCAGTACAATGAAACCTTGTTCTGCATAGCTGTTGTCGTTCATGCAAACTGTTCTCCAGTGCTTGTTTTTTAACGAAGGACTGCAAAGTGCTGGGAATTTCTGTCATGTTTCTTGCAACATTCCCTCTGTGTTGGTTTCAGTGGGAGGGGAAACCATCCAGCACCTCACCACTGGATATTCTCTAGTGGGGTTAGGGATGAAATAATCAATATCCTTCAAGGGAGATGGAGATGAAGAGGCAAAGGTCAGGAAAGAAAGATGTCTTTTCACATAAGATATGAAATCATATGAAGAATTACTGATGTAGAGAGAAACAGAATGGAAGAGTGTTTTAGGTGATTTATGGAATTTTCTTCTGAAGCCCACAAGACTCCAAGGGAATAAGGGCAGTTGCTGTAGTGACTGTAATATCTGTCTGTATGTCGAGTGTCTGACAGGAATCAGCATCAAATGCTTCACAGGCAGTCATTAAACCCCACAGTGAGCACATTGGAGAATGATTATTTTTATGCACTAGGTCTCACCATCATCTGTATTATGTATGGGTTTGCTTAAACCCTGAGGTATAAGGTTTAATGTCTCTTCTAAAAGGCTTCTCATTGCTACAGGAATGCATTACTCTTAGCATTCTTGTTATCAGTATACCTAAAAAGTGTGGCTTTAGACATACTGGTAGATACTTGGTCTCAAGAGTGTTTTGCATCAGTGATCTCTTAGTCTGATAATACAGCTTTTGTGTGGAAAGATGTTTCTTACTGCTTTTTGTATTTGACATGTTCTACCTTCATTGACTATCCCCTTTCTCTGGTTTTCTATTTTTCACTCATGGCTCACTCTCCTCAACTTGCATTACTATGACAATTACTAAAACTTAGATTATCTTTTGACTAACTGCCTTGTTTTTATTAAATCCTCCACTTCATCTCTGCCAGATGTAGTGAATTTGGCATTTTAATGTATCTGACTTCTTCTTTTATTGCACCAGTCTCTTGTGTGTTACAAGTCCTTCTCAAAATCAGCCTGCTTAAAATCTGAAATACAAAATGGGCCTCAGGAAAGGTCAATTTTTGTGTTACTGCTGTAGATCGGTGTGAAGCTTGCTTGTCTCCGAAGAGTGTGGATTTTAAAAAACATGATAGTTCAATGTAGGATTATTGACCAATTTCTTTTTCTTTCCAGCTGAGCTGCCAGGATCATCTGCAATCAAGCTCTCCTCCTTGTGTGATCTTCCAGCTCAGCTGCAAGAATTGTACCAGCAGGGCTTCGTCTTGGCTGCTGTCCACCCTTTCGTGCAACCAACTGATGAAAAAGAGAAAACTCCCCAGGAACAAATCTTCAGGGCTGTGCTTATCAAGAAAACAGAAAGGTAAAGCACTTCCAGTGAACTTGGATAAAAATAGACAATGTGATTTCCTGCTGAGTTTTGACCTACATCAGGAAATTATAGCAGAGTTTACTGTGCAAGACTTGAGCTTTTAATTTTATTTTTTTTTGTGGGCTTGAATAGGCTTAACATGTTCTTTGTGTTTACAATTCATCTGCAGTTTGGCAGACGACTCAGAAAATAACAAGTTGAAATGTGCTCTGTATTTTGGGACGTGTTGTTATGAGAGGCAAACAAACAAGCCCTATGGCTGACAATTTGCGAGGATGGTCCCGTCGGTACCCTTCAAGAATTTATTAGATTAAATTAAGACACAGGAAGTGTTTGCTTAGAAAAGTCATATTAGATGGTTACAGTTAATGCAATTAATTTGAGAACTGAAGTACTAATGCATACTTCTTAAATGTATGTGTAGACTTTACGCCTTTATTTCCTCTAGAGAATGCAAGTTCTTTTAATTTTTCTGTTAGTCCAAACTCCTTAAGTAAAAAGATGACTTCTTTGCTTTGTTAAGTCTCTTAAAATGTATTAAGAATATTTTACGTATTTTTCAAGTCTGAAGATGAATAAGCAAAGAGGAACACTGTTCTTTTATGTTTTAATCTGATTAAAAAAAAAACCCCAAAACAACAGAACATGCTGCTTTAGCCCAGAAGAAAATTAAAATGAGAATATTTATAAACATATGTTAATGATTTTTAGTTACTGATTTAAAACCTAATTTAACATTATCCAACCACCCACAGCTCTGCAGCTACTTGCTTTGTTGCAGCCATTCTGTATACTTTTCCTATGTTAGTTGCGTTCACCAGTCCACCCCTTCTTCCCTTGACCTATGCTGAAGGCTGCGCAATAATTAATCTCTATTTGCCCATTCCAGTCTGTCTCTTCTTGCTGATAGAAGGATATAACAGTTTTGGACACCTCTTTAAAACTAAAGTAAAACCACCATTCAGTTTGTTACAGCCTAGTAATCAGTAGGTAGCAATCACAGACAAGGTCAAGCTTCAGTCTGCAGCCTAAGGAAAGACTTTCACATTTCATTAGCAAATATATGTAGGAATTAGGTGTTGCAGACAATTCTAAAATATCTCTCAGTTTTTCTTGACTTGCTTTTACTTATTGATAAATAACTTCATACTGGCTTGCCTGATATTTTTGTTTAAAGGGTTTCTAGTTTTATGGTCAAAACATAAAAGATATGACTGAGCAGTGGACTTCTCGAGTAATACTTGATTGAGCTTGCCTGATTTTGGGGCCTTGCTTTCCCTCCCCACAAAATACCCTGCTGCAAATAATGAAAGTATTGACATGCATGAGATTGCAATGTTGTCAGCTTTTAAGAACTTCTGCTGGATTGGGGTCCAAGGGTTCAGCATCTTCAGGACAGAGCCATGAAGACAGATCAGGGAACAGCAGCATCCTTCTTGGTGAAGGGATACAGTCTTCAAGCCAGAGCGCTCATTGTGTCATTGCTGTCTTGTACCATATCCAGTAGTTTACATCTGTGCAGAATGATTGTGAACGAGCGAGTACAAAATCTTAATTACCTACTCACTCACTTGGGTGCCAGTGTTTCACACGCTTTAGACAGCTGTAAATGACTGTACAAAATTGAAGACAGTAGAGAGCCTTGAACCAATTATGTTGCCTTTTGCATTCACACTCTATTTCTTTGCATTCCCTTATCTGTCATTTCTGATGCTGAGGGAAGCGGAAGAGACTTGGTGCAGCAGGAAAAAACACAAGTACCAGAAAGGGAAATGACATCAGTTTGGTGTTTCATGTAGTTTAAATGTTTGGATGAGAGTATTGGGAGAAGCAGTGTCCATAGTGTGTGGGTGCAACAAGTGTTTGCATTGCTAAGTGCAGTGAAGAGAGATGGGTTTTGGACAAATTTGAGATGACTGTGGCCTGCATTGAGACCAGTGGTACTTGAACCGTGCATTTATCCCATTCCACTAACAGCTGGAGAAAAAAAAAGACATGTTGTTAAGTTTTTTGATTTCCCTTTCTTGTTACCCTGCTAATAAGGAATAAGTGATATTTTTTTCACTGAGGACTACCAGAACTCTAGCATCTGTAGGCTGTCTCTGTATAAAACAGTTGAATTCTTTGGTAGAAGTTAAGATCTGCCTAGGATATTTGTTGAACAGATGATTTTGTAAGATTTTAGGATTCTAAGTAGTCTGGCTACAGTTGTAGGATCCCCAGTAACATCATTTATGCTCTGAAGTAAAAAGCGATCCCCTGCAGTTTTCTGTAATGGTGATGCCAAGCATTCATGGGGAGCCATAAAAAACTCTATACCTTGGTGAAGGGCCCACCCTTGGGCCTCCTGGTGTAACTTCTGTGAAACATCTGAGGCTGTAGCTCCTTTCTTACTGCTGGTGTTTCACCACGTATGACTCCAATGCTGTGCGCTTCAGCTGGCAGTTGTCTGTCAGTTACCAAGTGTGGGTTTTCACCTTGCTTTTTTTGTTGCCGGAACAGAACAGAAATTGTTACATTAGTGCCTTTTTGGTACAGTAATGTCAATTCTCTGTACACAGAGACAGAACTGAACACTTGAATTAGTCTTCATTTAATCACTGTTGCACCTTTATATGTCAGGTTTATGTTTTAAAATTAATACTGTTGACTCACATTCTGAGGGCTTAAATTTATAGCACTGCCTGTCCAAAAGTAGGAAGAGGCTATACTACCTGCAGCAGATGATGTGCGTCAGGAGCTACATGCTTCTGCTATCACTGAGATTTGCAGTGCAGATTTGTTCAAAAATAAAACTGAAAAGATAGATCTTACTATGCATTAAAACTCATGGGGAAACCCCCTACCTTTTAGTGTTATACCTCATATTTTTCCATTTTCTTAGAGTTTTAAAATACTTAGTGTGAATTTGCAATATCGCTTTATCGAGACAAAGTCACTATAATAGTTTTGTCTGTACTGATATCACTGTGGCTTCATTATCATAGCTAGCTAATAATTTCTGGTAAATAAGGAAGTAGAAGTCATTCCTGCTCTAGGAGATTTGAGTAAATGCATTCCTAATGTAGATGGAAGCTGTAAATTTTGAAAAGCAAGTTTTGTCCCTTTGAAATGTTAGGGAGAATATGAAAGGAAAGGACAGATTATTTCTTAAAAAATAACAATACATTTTTTGCACTGTAAAAAGTGTCACATTCAATTAAAGTAATTGAAGTAAATATAAGAATGTTTAATTCTTTAGAGGCACTGTGTATGAGGGTAGTCTGCCAAGCAGCTGAAGGACTCTGCCATTGCTCACATTAAATTTGTTATAATAAATTTAAATATTTCTGTAGGATCTAATTGCATTGTGCACAGTAACCCATTGATTGGAAGTAGTTCGGAAGTCATCTCATCAAGTCAGATAAAGGAATAATAACTTCAATGCCCCTGTGAATACTTTCTCTCTCCCTTTTTCTCTCTAAATTTCAATAGACCTCTTAATTTAAAAGCAAGTGACTGTTTTACTGTCTGTGCTGAGTTCTGAGATTCTTGGGTTTCTTGGAGAAGGCATCTCATAAAAAAGTATGCAGAGAAAATTCTTCAAGCCCAGGATTCTAGTTTGGGGTTTTTTTGCTGAAGGTAGGGAAGGTTGTAGGTGTGAAGTACAACCCCTGGCTTACTGGTTCACATTGATTCACGCTTAAGAAAAGTTGATTCACACTGATTTACAGTTGAAGACAAGAATCTTAGGAAGAGGGATATATGGTGGTACCCTGTAAGGTGCAAATATGTGACAGTGTATCTCTCCTGGCTGGAGGGACAGGGAGAGGTCTGTGCACTGGGGAGGTTCTGGCTAACCCAGATAAAGAGTAGCACGTGTGTTGCTTACTTTCCCCCAAGGAACAGAGACCGTTAGTTCTTCATGTGTGTAATAACTTTTCTGTCTTTGCCTTTTTATTTCCATACTCAGTAGTTTTTAATATAACAATCTCTATTTAGGTGTCTTGTGCACATTACTGTTTTGGACAGCGTGCAGCTGTTGCAGATGACCCATTCCTTGAAAAGCAATTAAAGTCAGCCTGTGAACAAAATTGCAACAAAACCGCAGCAACAAAAGTGCTTTAATATATTTCCAGCACTCTGCAGTGTGACACCCCTTGTCCGGTATCCTAAAATTTCAAGAATCAATGCCAATTAAAAAATTTTAATTTCTCTTGCTAGGTACTCTGAACCAGAAAGCAAACTCCATTCTCTTCCACTAGAAAAGATACATGGTGAGGTCTCATAAACTGTCCACTTAAAATAATTTTTATGTGTCAGCAGATGCTCAATTTCACCACAGTAGAATGAAGCAGGGGATATAAATTGAATTCTGGAGAAGGCTTTCTCTCCGTTGTTCTGTCTGTGTCTTAGGACACATACCCTTCTACAGATTCTGCCTCCAATCAATAATGCAATCAGCAGGGAAACATTGTCATGCAGAAGTAGTCTAAGTAGTATAATTTAGGAATAATTTTTTTTAGAGTAGACTTCTATGTTTACCTCAGACAACTTTGCAGCTGTTTTCCCTTTCTGTAAAATAATGAGGTGTCAGGTGTTCAATGATTCACTTGATGAGATGATTCTGATTCTCTTTCTATAATTTCCCTATATCCATTAATCCTGATGAAATGCAAATTTTCATCACTTGGCCAAAAATAATTCTATTTATCTGCAAAGGAGTTTGACAGACTGACTTCAAAAGTTTAATAGTAAACCAGGATTTTTAGTTTCCTTTTTTTTTTCTGGTATGCAATGTTAATTCCAAGTGATGTCAATTAATGGCATTTTGTGAGATATAGCTAAATTTTCCTGTCCTCTGTGTCATTTAAAGTCTAGATTTACAGAAAATGTAGAAATGCATTTATAGAAAATGTAAAGTAGCATGATGCAAATGGAAAACATTGAAATGGCTTAAACATTGCAACATGCAATGACTTAAACAAGGTAATAGTCAGTGTATTGTTTCTTTGATGCTCTGTTTGCATTTTCAGTTGGAATATTAGAATGTTTTAGGCTGGAAGGGACCTCTAGAGCTCATCTGGTCCAACCTCCCTACACAAGTAGGGACACCTCTGGCTTTCCCCCAGAAGGGCAGAGCTGTGGGACTCTCTCAGATATCCTCTGAGGACTTTGTTGTGGTGGTTGATTTCATGCAGATAATATTCAAGAGCTATAGCAAAGAGAATCACAGAATTGTCAGGGTTGGAAGGGACCTTAATGACAGTTGTCATTCTTCACTTGATATTTGCTTAATTATGTTGACTGAAGGTTTTAGGCAGTTTAGTCAGGGAAAATTCTGATTTTTCACATCTGAAAGACCAGCTCTCTCAATGTCTTTTTCCAGTCATAGTAAACTCCCCCTTTAATAGTCATGAACAGCCCTTCCCATGAAAGAAAGGAAAACTACCATACCAAGGACCTGATGAAGTATGAAAAGACAATTATGTTGGGAAGAAGCAGCAGCCCCTGAAAATGCTATGTTTTGTGAAATTTTGGGTTGGTCCTCTGTCATTTCGATTTGCACATTTGCCTCCCAAAGGCAAAGGAAAATTTTTCATCAAATTTCTGATTCTTAGCTGTTCTGAGACACCTTATAGCCCCCAAAAGCTTTTCATCTTGTGAAGCTTTTTTGATGGGCACTTGCTCTGACTTTGTGTAGAATTCAGTGGATAAAGCCTTTGAACCATAGCTGGTGCCTCTACCTGGAAAGCCTGCCTTTGAGTTTCTGTGGATATTTCTTCATTTTCCATGTGAAAATTTTTCATGCCAAATTTGACCTTTGGTGGCACATGACTGTGTAAAACATGCACAGTGGTGTTGAGCTTTCTTGGAGCACGCTCTCTGCCACATAGCTGCATCCCCCCACTCTGATGTGATTTGCAAACATGACAAGAGCACACCATGTCCCCTTCTCCATGTCATCAATGAAGATGTTAAACCTGACAGGTGCCAGGTTGCAGACTACTGGTTGGGGTTGTCTTTGGCCTCCAGACAGGGAGTCGCCATGACCCAGGGAACTGGTTTTTACTCATCTGTTTTTTGAGAATTGCATACAGGAATAGCATGGGGGTCACTGCCAAACACCTTGCTAAAATTGCCAGAAATGACAGGCCACTGCCCTTCCTCCACTTGCCCACAAATCCACTCCTTTTAACATCGAAGACAATTGGTTTGGTCAAGTGTGATTTAGCCTTGCTGCAACCGTGCTGTCTCTTCCCAATACTCTTCTCCTTCAGAGGCCCAGAAATGTGCTACAAAAGACTCGTGCAGAAATACAGGAATTACAGTTGCAGGCATTTCAAAATGGTACAGTGTGACAAAAAAAAGTCAGTGATCTCCTCCAGTGGAGGAAGTGAATACTTTGCTTTGGTACAATATATTTTTAATTTAAATGTCAATGCATGTGTGTGTGTTTGTGTATCTATGTGGTGTTCATGTAGAATTTGGGCTTGATGATGGCAAATGTCTGACCTCGCCTTCATGAGCATTACAATCAAACACATTTTGTGTGCAAAAGCAGTGTGTGTTGTTGCTCTCAGCAGGCTGATTGCAGCTTGCTGAAAAAATAATATTTATTCCATACCCATCTTCCTTTAGCTCAAGGGACAATGGCTTGAGTTTTTAAAGCTTGTTATTTATTTCAGGTTCAAAGAAATACACATTTCCTTGCGACAACTTTTAACATTGACCCAAAATAAATGTTCTTTCACCTGTGTTCTCAAAATTATAAACACTGCACATTAAACATGCCTATGTAGCCATATGTGTGTGAACTTTTCCTCAAGAAACTCTATATGCTGATGTTAAAAACATTTAAAATTTTACTAATAAATAATATCTATTCCAGTGAGAAGTTTTCCCGTATAAGAAAATTCCTAGTAAAGAAAATTTTCAGGTAATGAAGTTAAAACAATGTCACATGGATTAGAGTTGAGGTTGTTGTGAGACTATATATCTGCTTTTTAAAAAAAATGTTGTGTTTGTTGGGTGGGCATCATAAAATCTGAAGGTTTTTAATTGCTGCCTTCTTGGTTTTCAGGTACTCTAGTTTTGCTGGATTTTTAACTTGGAATTGCACAGATACCAGCTGCTCCTGTTAATCGTGTTAATGCTGTGATTTTATTTTTTTTGTAATGTAGATGAGTTTGATATAAATGTACAGTTAGGAATAGCTCTACAGTTGAAAACATAGCTAATGGAAAATCTCCAAACTGCACTTATATTCCTAGAGTCATCTTAATGGAATAGTAATTTCTAGAGTGTCTGCACAGCCTACAAGTGTGCTTTTGGCTTTTTTAATTCATGGGCATGGCAAACTTCAGGAAGATTAGGACCAAATGTTGGCTTCCTCATTTCCTTCTTGTATCTGAAAAGAACTGGAAATCCTGTTTGTAACAGACACCGCGTTGTCAGCTTTAATAGTTACTCTGTAAGTTACTGGTACTCTACAGCTGGTAGTGGTTTATCTACCATGAAATGGCACTTAACTGCAAACATCTGTACAGGAAATGACAGCCTACTGAAACAACGATCGTAAAATGCTTTTGGTCATGAATTTCCAATTATAAGTGAGAATCTTAATTATTCTACGTATGTTCTTCTTCTTTACTGGCACTAGGGGTCCTATTTAGGATTCAAGGCGCCACTCTTTTAAGTCTGTGGTCCTCAGTCTTTTCCATATCGGCAACACTTGAGGGTACCCTGTACCCCCAGGCCCTGATGTGCCTGCAAATTCTGTCCCTCTGCACAGCACCAGGCAGGCTGAAATTCCCTCTTGACTCTTTGCCACCCCCTAGTTAAGGTTGTCCTTGGTGGTCAAACAAACAATATATAACAAAGGAAGATAAACAAATGACAGCCCAGGGTGTATAAGAGACAGTGAAATTTCTGTCAGTCTCCAGAGTTAACCAGTAGTTATCCTCTTCTGGGGTGGTGGGCAAGAAACTGCCCTTCCCCAGTGCAGGTGAAGAGCTGGCATTTTTTGCACTGTCCCTTCAGTTCTCCCTTGGGTATCACTAAATATGTGAGTACAGGGTGTTGTAATGAGTCAGGCCATACCAGCTTCTCGGGTTTGTCTTGGCTTCCAGGAAGGGACCAGCATTACTGTACCCATGTGTGCTTCTTTGAAGGCTGGGCCATTTCTTATTACTGCAGGGGTTTGCTATTAGAAGAGTGAAAGTAGCAAAAACCCCTCAAGCGTTCAAAGGCAATGAAGGGAGGAAGATTCAGTTTTCCAACCTAGGAATAGGAAGAAATTGCTGACTGTACATCCAGAAGGAAGATCCTTCAACCAATTAGGTTTACACTTCTCTTTAACTAAACTGATCTCAGCATTTCTCTTTCACTTTCTGTTAAGAAATATTTATGTGAAATATGGTAAAGTGGAAACTAACTTTACAGAAAAATGCTTTAATTTTAATATATTTTATACATTGGACTCTTGGTAACTCAGTAACTATAAAACTGATAAGAGACACCAAAGTATGGATTATTTGGGTTGTATCTCAAATGACTGACATCAGTCCTTCAGAAGAGAACAGGGGGATACAAGTGCAGGGACAAGACTGAAGTCAGGAAACCTGAGCTTTGTTTTTGACTTTTCCACTGACTTCTGTGACCTTGACAGATGTGTGTATTTTGAGGGTTCTAATTCATAGTCTCTAATGAAAGTAGTCCTAAAACTAGTCCCATTAAATGATTTAAAAAAATAAAAATTCTGTTCTGTATAGAATTTACCTGTACCATATTTAGCTACTTCTCAGTGGCTATACTAATAATATTCAAAGAGTTTATTGAGAGACTTTTATGATAGTTAAGAAATACTTTGCAATTTTTTAATGAAATACATTATTTATTGTATAGAGGATGGAAATAATTTCTTGTCCAGATTTTTGTATTTTTTATTTTTTAATGCACAGCTATTTATTATTTTAATTCGTAAGACTATGGCTTTTGTTTTGTTTGGTTTTTACAAAGGTGAAAACTACTGGTATAGACAAAGACTTGCCTTCAGCATACATGGACATATTTTACTTGAAGGCATGGGAAAATACTTTTTTGGTAATGTAGAGGGGATTCTGTTGGAAGATTTTAACTAAAGATTTGATGGCCTTTAGGAGGATCTGTTACATATGTGTGTGATGTTATTTGATGCATTTGCTTTTGTGAGCTCTAGTGCAGAGGTAACTCTGAGACTCTTAGAGGAAGAATTCACTGTCACTTGTTTGCTTAAGTATTTACAAGCAGCAAGCGTATCTCAAACTAAGTGCTTGTTAGAGGAGGAAAAATAAACAGGTCATTTTAAGCAGTTGTGCTAGGAATCTCTATATTTTTATAGATCTAATTTGTATCTCAAGTAACTCATACTCCTTTCAAAGAAGCTGGAAGTAGGTCCTCCAAAGACTGTGCAAAATCAGAGTCCAGGGAGCTGTTAAGGGGGAGGAGAGGAATTAGGAGTGGTTAAAGGGTAAGCTTCCATCTTCCTTATACCTGTGTATAAACATCACCAATATAGGTTGAAAAGAATTTGTTTTTACAGGTGGCTAGTGGGTTTAAATATGAATATACAGTCTTTCTTCTTCTTTTGGAGCAATTAGAATAGTGAGGTTTTATGTCTGTCACAGCAAGTATTTACAGCAGCACTGCAGTTTGCATGGAGACCTGAACACTACATAAGGAGCAGGCCTTGGCAAAAGAATGGGCACAAAAATAACAGGGCACATACTTAATTTCTGGGATATCTTAACTTTGAATTTGAGCTGTATTATTTCAAGGCCTCTGGTCTGGGAGTATGGCTTCTCAGCCAGGCTGGAAGGAGGCTGTGATGAGTGCTATGGGTTATCCCAGTGAGGGAACTGGCAGAGGTGTTTGGTCCTCACATTTATAGAGGCTTAGTGTTAGTTTTCCCAAAAAGGGATTTGTTGTCTAAAAAGGGCTTGGTTCCTTGCTGCCTGCTCCTGGTAACTCACTTCTGGTTTGTAATTCAACAACAACCGAAACACTAAAGAACTGTGTTTGCTCCTTTTAATGTTGTGTGGACTCTGCATTGCAATATCAAGTGGCAATTTTGGTGGTTTATTGTTTTCTAGAGCATTATAGAGCCATAGCTCATACTTATTTCTATCTGAAACATGGCTGGGTAACATCACAGCTACATTTCCAGTTAGTCATATTCAGAATTTAGGGGGAAAAAAAAAAAAAAAAAAAGGTATAATCTTAAGTACTCTAGCAGGGAGAACTTCTTAAGTTTATTTTTATGTTCTTGAATTTATGAAGTTCACCTTTGGTGGAAAATCAGCACAGAATAAATGACCTTATCTAGGACTTATCTAGAACAGCAAAAATGGTTGTCTGCAATTCACCTGTTGTCTCTCACAAATTTATTTATTTTTTCTTTACAAAGTTGTTCTTTCCTGATAAAATTAATTTCTGTACATCCATTACAGAGGAATAGTGGTGGAGCAGTTTTCATCCCCCACTAATGATTTATGTAAATTAAAAATTATGTACTATGAAGAAGTTTGGAGAATTTCCATGGACATCAATGTTTTGTTAAAATTTTTGTCCAGAATCAAATCACCAGTTATGAGAAGAACCTAGAAAGGAGTTGAAAAAAAATAGGGAAAGGACTTCAGTGTTCTGAAACACAGTCTGGCTGCCCCATGTATAGATGAGACAAGAGAAAGTAAGAATATAGCCTATGTGAAAGGGGGAAGATCAAGTGCAAAAATATAATGTGACACTTGAGGAAATTTCTGCAGTATTGCCTAGGAAACACACCACTGCCAGTTTGCAGTCAGCAGCCCACGCTGGTCCCAGTAACTGTTAGCATCTCGGGAAAGCCCCTGGGATCATCTGTAGCTGAAGCATGTTTTACGTCACACGATCTCAGTCCCCAGAACAGAGCTTTTACAGGGTCTTGCTTTGGCAAGCATGGCAAGCCTGCAAAGCCCTTGCTTTGTTGTTTCGCTGCTTCCTCAGAACTCTGGCTTCAAACTTCTGCACCTTTCCTCCTGTCCTCTAGGTACCCAGTGCTTCAAGCGACTGTTGGACAGTTAGTTCTTTACTTCAAGCTAGATCTTTTGAATCTGCGTATAGGATGTTAAGATAACTACTTTGTTATTGATCCTAAGAGTTACAGGCCAGTTTTTCTTTTTCTATGTGCCTTCATGTGTTCTGCCAGAGAACTGATAAACCAAATGATTCTCTAGATTTTCTCTAATGATCAGATGTATCTGCTTCCTTTCATGGGAGGCCAGAGAAGATGAAAACTGCCTTCAGTAGCACTGCTCTGCAGTGCACGTCTACAGACTGTTTCTCAAGATCATTCAGGATAACTTCCAAACTTCTTGGCCTACTTTAAATGATACTGTGTTTCCACAGCATTGATTTGTTCAGTAATGTATATGGCAGATGCCATGCATGTGCTGAATTACTTAGTGTATTCTGAAAGTTAGTGTATCCTGAAAGAGAATGGTTTTCACACTTAGCTTTACATTTCAACAACAAAGCATAAAGTAAGGCTGAAGGATAGACTATTTTAATTAGCCTCTCATTTTTAAATGTATACTTAGAATGGTGGTAGGTAAGAGAAGGGATTCCTTTAGTTATTGTTTGTGAAACCCACCCTGCATCGGGCCACCCTGTGGGGCCCAGAACATCTGTGAGCTCATTTCATTGGACCCTGCTTTCTGCATATGCTGAGTTACACCACTTATGCATCTCCTTGGTGTTGGCCATAGATGCCAGGCTGAGAAAGTGTTTTCTAAACAGGTAATGAAATTTGGAACCTTCTGAAGCAGTTATTGGTGTGATTTGCTTCCCTAGCATTTAGGTGAGATGCTGTAGCCGTTTGTCAGAATTTGTGTTGAACTCAACAAAGTGAATGTGCCAGAACCAAAGTTTTGTGTGAAGGTTAGCCCGCCGTGGCAAATATTTATAAAGGGCATGTGTGGGTATCCAGTGGTAAAACCAGAAAATTATTCTTTTATTCTTTTTTTCTCTTTGTCTCTTTAGGTCTTCAAAAGGTGATGTCTGTAGTGAAGGATATGTCTTGGAGGTAGAGTGCTGCTCCTCTTTAAATCAACTTTCAGACAAAAAGGAGATACCTGATTTTATTAAGAAAGTGAGTAAAAAAAAAAAAAGGGGGGGGGGTGAGGAGAGGGGGGTGGGGTGGCAACACGGACACAACACATGCCAAAACCTAAAACACAGTATGATTTTATCTGCACTATAATTGCTGCTTCTAGTTCTGTCAGCCTGACAATAGGAATATTTGTACATTTTGTGCAGTTGAAATACTGGAATAGAATTTGGTGTTTTGTATTTTTGAGTACCCGAAGTAGAGTTACACTTACTGAGTTAAACAAGTTTGACCATATTATTATTAGAAAAAGATTTGTAGTATCTCAGGGGAGTGACCTCTCACAAATGTTAATAATTAAGTTACCAATGTAGAAGACAGTCCTATAACAGTGTAAACATTTTAAGTTAAAACAATATATGTAATTTCCATTTTAGTGTCAAAATACCCTGTTAGTACTGTAACTAAAAGGCATATTAACTGCTGGAATCTCACAGATTATTTGTTTCCTTATCATCTGATGTTAGCAGTTAAGAGATGATACTGGTAACCTAGTGTTAGTAATCCAGAATAGTATTGCTTTTAATAATTTTTTATGCTTTCAATAAACTTATATGCTGGGGAATTTGAAAAGAACCCCACAGATCTTTATTTCCTGCCTTCTTTTTAGATTTTTTTGATGCTGTAATATTCTGCCAGACTGGAAATTAGCAGGTTATGTCCATTTTAGTGAAGACAGATTCATTGTGCATGTTTCAAATTTTACAGCATCTGTTGTGTCCTAGTGCATGTTATAAAAACTAGCATTAAATACTATATTTACTTATCCACATGGTATAAGAATAGTGTGAGTGGCATACTCTCCTAGCTTTAAACCATCTTGCAATGATAATAGTTAAGAATATTTTGTAGAACAAATTTCAGCACAGTCTGTATGAGCTTGGTAGAGACTTGACAGAATCACACTCACGTTCACTTGTTCCTTTTTACTATGAATTGTAAAAACTGGACTTAAAAATAATGCAGTTGTGACTGATTATCATCATCATACTTAAAGATATATATATTTTGGTATCAGAACAAATGGAAGTTTTCTGAACGGTTGCTAACGTTCAAAAGTTTGAGTCTGAATTTTGGTTCAAGGTTTATTGTGTTATTGCACGTTTATTCTGACACTAACTTTGATTATTTTAATATATTCACACTCAGGCAAAACTGGTGTAGTTTTTGTGTATCAGTTTCAACATGTTTGATTTTGGTTTTCTGTTCTTTGAGTAGAAATATAGGCTTATCTGTCACAACTGATAGCAGAATTTTCTATCATTGCAACAGAAAATTTCTTTGTATTTTTAACTTCAGAAAGAGTATGGCTAACATGAAAACAAAATAACAATCCAGGAGTCAGCTTATTTCCATAAATATCCAATTCTGAGACTCTTTAGAATACTTTTCTAGACATGGAAATGTTTCTGTTGGTAGAAGCTGTTTGATTATGGGGTTATGAAGATGCCTTTTTGAAATACAATAATTTAAATTTTAATAGCTAAAATGTATATTTACTGTTTCTCTGTAGGCTGGGTATGTCACTTATCTTCAGATGTTATTTGATGTAGAGAAATTTTAAGTTCTTTGAAGCTGTTGCTGTCAAGTGTGTATTGTGTCACTGTCTAGATCTGATTAAACACATTGTGAAAGTCTCAACACTTCTATGTAAATCTAACTCAGGAAACAGGACTTGTTTGGGAGTAGGAATTAATTGTCATATTAACTAATTTGTCTGAGCAACAAAATTGTCCATTGCTTTTAAGGGTATATAAAACAGATGTTTACAAACAAAATAAATGAAAAATAAGGATGTTCTTCAAAGAAAGTAGTAACAAAAAGCTGTTGGAGAGGGCAATTGCTTTCCTTCAAAAATGAACAACCCTGTAATTCTTCTCAAACTGTGTGATAAAGTTGAAGTTACTAGAGTGTTGTAATTTAATAGGCAAATCCTTGATCACAGAGCTTTTCATATCAGAAGCTTTTAGCACAGGTTTGCCATCTTACTGCATTGCAAATTACTATATTAAAAAAAAAAAAAAAAGATACCAAATACAGTAGCCATATTTTCAAAACAAAATAACAAGTCAAAATTTTCCCCAACTGTGAATTTGCTAGAAAAAATTCCTCTACCCTGAAACAAAAGAATTTATTATGCACCGCTGAGCAAGTATTGTTTCCATGGAATTTGAACAAGGATGCAATTTTAATAACTTCTCAATTTTTTTTGCATTGACTGTATACGTCATAGTGAAAATTAACTGCTTGCTCTTGGCAAACACAAAACAGTTTTGCATACAGCATTATTCTTCTGTGACTTCATGGAAATGTTTAAGAGTAATGAAGTAGAAACAAGGAAGTTAATTTAACCTGGAGAATGCTTTTTGCTTATTGAAACAAAGTGTCTTAGTACAATGTTGACTGTAAAGCATTTAACAAATGGTAAAGACAACTCCCTGGTCAAACCTGTGTGGTGTTTGGTTTGTTGCTGAGATCCTCCTGCATTCTGTGACTCTGTCCCAGTTCTCTACTATCTTCTGAACATTTTTGCTTCCACTGTGGCTTCCAACTAGTGAGAGCTGAATGCAGAACACACTAAGTATTTGGTGCATGAGATACACTATTCCTGTACCTTAAAATCATGTTGACTTCACCATGTTCTCTTTGTTGTTTCTTACCAGTGTGGTTCTAGTGCAGCTCAAAGTCTCCTAAAGAGCTCAAACAGTCCCATGGTAGTTTTGTTATTTAATTCCTGGGCAATGAAAGAATGTTTGGTATTAGCACTCCTGTCTTTAGCTCTCAGGCAAAACAGAGATTAAAGATTTGCTCATCTGCTTTTTAATGAGCAAAGCTACCTTCTGAACTTCTGATCACTGGCTCAGATCATTCTGAAGTTGTTGCAAGTCAGAGATGTTATTCTAAGATGCTATATTTTGTAATAGTTTGACTTGTGTCTCATGTAAAATAGGGTAGCCTTTAATTACTTCCGTAGTTGCTCTTTATTTCTGTGTATCCTGTTATCATTTTTTTTGTCATCTGAGAGTGTTCTAAATCTGCTGAGACAAGTAAGGGAAGGAGAAGTTAGGCTGACATCCCAAGAAAAGAGTTATTTTGGCCACACAGTCATATATGATTGCCAAATATGTTTCTCATGAGCTTCATTTTCCACATCAATCTGAGTTACATGCTCTGGAAGAACCATAAGAGGCAGAAGGTTTTGCTCCTATCTTCACATCTTTGTGATGTTTGCGAAAGGTTAGAAAATGGAGGATAGTTTCTGTACCATTTCTTCTCAGTTTTGACTTTTTTAAAATTGAGGAAACACATCTTTGTATACTCAGTTGCCTGCCTAATAATGCTCTGTCAGAAGGAAGATTTTGTATGTTAACTTTTTTTCACTTTGACCTCATTGCAGAGTTCATGTTTCTTATTCCTCATTACCCTCCCTGGGGAAGTATGATAAACATGGAAGAACATGGTTTAAAAATGCTGCAGCTTAACTGAAATCCAAATGCAAACATCTTCCTTCTGTGTTTTTGACTAGACAAGACCTCTCCCTGCTGGTCTGTCCTTACTTGACTCAAAAATGCATCTCATTTCTTCCAACAAACCTAAGGCCATAGAATTGTTTTGGTTGGAAAAGACCTTCAATATCATCAAGCTAAACCATTAACCCAGCATGTCTTGCTACACCATGTCCCTCAGTGCCACATCTATATGTCTTTTAAATAACTCCAGGGATGGTGACACAACTACCCCCTTGGGCAGACAGTTCCAATGCTTGATGACCCTTTCTGTGAAAACATTTTTCCTAATACCCAATCTAAACCTCTCCTGGTGCAACTTGAAGCTATTTCCTCTTGTCCTTGTTACTTGGGAGAAGAGACCAGCCTCCACCTCTCTACAGCCTCCTTTCAGGTAGTTGTGGAGAGTGATACTCATGAGTAATTGGTTTTCCTTTTCAGAAGTGGAGAGTTCATTTTTCAACACGACTGTCATCTTGAAACACCTCGGTAATGCTCATCTTGTGATGAAATCTGCCCGATGAGACAGTGTTTGTCAAATCCTCTCATTAGCGTTCCTTCTGTGCATAGACTTTGTGGAGTTTGGTGAGCATACAGATGACATCACCTGCACTAGTTCAAAAGCTGTCAGTAACACATCACTCCCTTAAGTAGTCCTCTGAACAACTTCTGTAGTCCAGAGTACCCTGAAATAATTTTGACTCCTACAGATGTAGTGACTTTGCCTGTAAGCTTGTTGATATTTATTTTCTAGTAATAGTATTGGTGGGCCAAGGAAGTGATGGTATGACTTGGAGTTAAGCAAGTGGGACCCCAAGGAGGACTATTCCAACAAAACACATTGCAAGGGCGCTGCCACCCATGTACTTGTTCTAGAGTTGGCATCTGAAACAGTGACCACCAGTTTTCTGTGGTTAAGAGACAAAGGCATGTTGCATAGGGAACTGGACTATTTTGAAAGAAAGGCCGTGCAACACTAACACTGGTATGAAGAACTCCCATCCTACATTGCTGAAAGGATTTGAGCCCTCTTTACAGTCTTTTGGAATATATGGTATGAACTGGTATTTTTTCTCATGTCTTTTGAAAAAGACAATATTATCAAGAACAGAGCTGGCACGAGCAATTACTATGTTTCAAGTGTTAGTTTATACACTGGAAATTAATACACCTTACTATCAGCCAGTTTAAACTGTAGTTGAACTTACCCGGTGTACTCCTGAAAGATGAGACATTTCTTGGAGGGGTTCAATCCTCCTGCCCATTATCTGCCCTCACTCCTTTGCAGGGAGTGGCAGGGAGGAGACCTGCTGAGGGGTTGGGTAAGGAACTGCTGCACACCTCAACCAGCCATAGGTCAGTCACATTTCATGTTTCTCCATATTGATGCTTTCATTAAACGACTGAGATACTTTTCCTGTTTTCTTTTTTTCCATTCATAGCTGTTTTGATGTTATCCAGATAACTGCTATCTTAGTTCATGTGCATCATTTTCTGGAGAGTCATCTGTGTTTAGCTTTTGTGGATGAAGCTTTTTTTTTTTGTATTGATGTTACAAAGCAGGTTAGTTCTCCAGCTTTTTAGAAGTTGCTAGGTAGAAGCAGGGAACATTTCTGTTTCTCATATAAAATAAAAATCGAATACTTATATGAATTCTCAAGAGCCTTTAAAATCTTCTCCATAGATGTTCCTACTCAAGGGAGTGATTCAGAGCAGAGTTGTCTCTTCGTTTATTCCCTGCATATTTACTCATGAGCATTTGTCTTACATGCTCAAAACAAGGGACTTCACATATCCATCGAGTGTGTGAAAGTGATACTAAATTATTTTGGACTCTCAAATTCTGAACTTTAAAACTCTCTTCAACATCTAATTATAAAACAGCAAGAAGATGTGGAAGATGAGAAGTGTGCATAGGACAAACTTGTCCATAATGATGTGTACTTGTTATAAACACAAATAACTATTTATATAAAAATAGGACAAGCAAATGAGAAGACAAAAGTCTGCAATTTCCTAGGAAAAAAAAAAGCATGTGAAAATTGCAAATTTTTTTTAACTTTTATTTATAATCACTAAGAAAAATCGTTTTTTCTATAGCTGTTCCTGTATTCCTCACATTCTTATCTCTTTTTGTTTGTCATTTTTTATTCTTCATCTCTTAATCTTTGCACTGAGATTTCTATTTTGGAAGGAACAGAAATGCAGCTTATGTGTTCTGAAGAGCACTAGACTGTTGGTAGATTTCTTGACTGTTGCTGCAGTCTTACAAGGATCTCTTCTGTGAAGTCTCTGATTGCTCTGTTGATGCCGGGGTTCCTTAGATGGTTATTGTAACCCTAAGCGTTATTCTTTACCTTGGATATTTTTTTTGTGGGCCCATTCAAATTCCCTGCAGGGTATACAGTCAGAGCAGGTGGCTGTAAAAGGTAGAAGACAGGAAAAATTGAGTCTTTAATATTGCTCAGAGGATTGTTCTTCACATGTTATGTAGTTGAAATTTACTTCTGTGGCTAGAAAATGACCCCTCGAGTACTGTTTATTACCTTGGATTACTTATCTAGATATGATCTCTACCTCTTCCAAAATAAATTTCCAATCTTCTAAAATAAATTCCAATTCCAAACACAAACCCAAAAAATCCCATCCCAAAACCTTCACTCTCCAGGGTATTTACAAAAGAACAATACAACATTTATTTCTTTAGCAAATTCTAATGAAAACCGTAGCTGACTCTTTTGTTTTCTGCATGTTCTCAGTGCAAACAGAACCCCTATTTTATTTTTAATTATTTGGATCTTAGAAGTAGATATGGTCATGAAGCAGAAGTTGAAACTCAACATCAATACTTCAGCTGTTTGTGATCTGCTGTGATAATATTTATAAAAGTGCATTTTGTTAACATTTTATAAGTGTATATATAACAAGAGATGGTATAAAATAGCATATACTGTATTTTGAACACCCTGGTGTGAAGGGAAACATCTGTTCCTAGTTAAGCTTCTTTCAACTTGTGTTCTTTTGACTAAGCCCTGTAAGAGTGGTGTTGATATATATCTTCCATGAACATTGCAAAACTATTTTCAGGACTCTCCCAGGAGCATAGTTGTGCTTTTATAATCCTTTGCCCCCAGCAGCTTTCAGAGTCATTGTCTTGACCAAGATAAAAATAGATATTTTAAAGTATGTAGTTGATGTTTTTAATGATCCCACTTCTGGCTGGTGGGAAAAATAACTTTTTAAATAACAATAAATATTATAATATTTTATACCGTGCTAAAATAAAATACAGGAAAATTTTCAAATTGTAATTTTGGCTATGAGTAACAGATGGCTTGATATGATTTTTGAAGAAACACTCATTGGTTTATATAAAGATAAAAGAAAGTGTTCCGTGCAAACTACATGTAAAGTCTGTAAGTTTGAGACTGAATTCTTAATTTTAAAAATATTTCTGTTGTCCTGAGCCTTTGTTTGTTTGTTTGTTTGTTTGTTTTGTTTGTTTTGTTTTGTTTTCATTGCTTCGGACAGAGATGGACTAAACCAGTGTGCCAGTTTTGAATCACATTAATGCTGGTTGATCACAAGTAACTGTTTTCTCATATACTACAAAAAAATACTGAATTGTGTTCACCCAGCTAAAATGATTGTTAGATACAACACTTAACCATGCATCTGTACAAATCTTTATTTCCCCCTTGCTTATGTTGACCCATTAGAGTAGGAGTTTCTCTCAAAAACATTCATGCATGAGACATGGTCTGCATTTTGAAGATGCCCATTCTCTAGAGCAAGCACTTGGGACAGAGTTTCTACTGACTTTCCTTTGACCATCGATTGAGTGTTTGGGTTGAGTGAGCATAGCTGGCTGCTCTGTAGCCATTTATTCCAGGTCTAAACCAGTTTTTAGGGAATAAATGTTAAACGACATGGATAAATTGAAGATTTCCTTTCAGAGTGCAGGGCAAGGATGGGAGGATGCAGGTATGTTACATGGCTATTGGCTAGGTACCATAGTCACTGAACCTTTGTAGCCTGCATCCAACAATATTCACCTTTTTCCAGCTCTGTGAAGGAACAGATGCTAAAATAATAATTTGAGAAGAATCCTCACATCCAAGACCAGAGAGGATGAGACGATGTGGTTTCAAGAGCTGTCATCTATGTTGAGAGGAACAAGTGTGCTTGCCTCACACTGCACTGCATGTTTAGTATGGTTGTATTGTTCTCAGGAATGAATGTACCTCTAACGCGAGCTGAACAGGGATTTCTGTGTCGTTACTCATCCCTGCCTTGGCTCCAGTAGCAGGAGACATATAGCTTACTGTAACTTAATGTCTCTTGGCAGCACTGTCTTAAGAGCCCGTATGATTCTGTTTTACTCAGCATAGCAGTAAGCTGCAGTAGCTACTTGCTTCACTACATTTCTCCCCATTTTGTTTGCAGCTTTCAGTTCCCTTTTACACGGGCTGCTAAGTGTAAGCATGTTGTAAAACTGCAAAGTTTGTTTTCTTTTCCCTGTTTGGTGCCTTGTTATGCTCTACCACAAATGCAATGAGAGCTTCATGTGTCAAGTCAATGGTTCTGTTGAACAGGTTGTGTACTGCAAAGATGAAAAGGCAGCACATGTCCATTTTCTTGAGAAACTGATTAGTTTTTAGCTTTTGGGTTTGGTTTTGGAGTGTATTATCTTCTACTGAATGTGTCAACTTTATCCTAATACTCTTATCTAAAGTTCCAGAACAGTAAGATTCTCATCAGGGTTTTCATCGGAAGTATCAATATAAACACTGTCAACTACACTCAAGGTCCACTCTGTGGTTTGAAATTACGGTAGCATTTTTCAAAGCAACTCTCCAGTGTTTTATCCCTGATGGCTTATTTTGATGTAAATGACAATGAAAAAATTTGGTAGTTTGAAAGCCTGAATAGACACTGGTTTGACTTTCTAAAAGCTGCATTTATACTTGTATTTAGAGGAACATGAGTTATCTATCTCAAATTCAGAATTGGTGAGTGTAAACAGGAGAGGATTAAAAATGCATGGGAAGTACAGGCTTAAATGACAGAGCATCCCAGTCAGAAAGGTTATGTGGTTTGGAAATCTGCAAGTAGTAAAAAGAGTCTCAGAGCAACAGGACAGAGAAATGATTAGCAGTTACTGCTTTGCTGTTTGATTAGTAGAATTTTTTTTTTTTTTTTTTTAATGTAGCATTAGAGATGCAAAAATGCCAAAGTTGCAGAAGTTCTAAGTCATTTAGAAAGAGTTAAACCCCTTTTCAGAACATTAGCTAAGCTTAGTTGGTTTTAAAATAAGCAGTAAACTCTTGATGAATGTTGCTGTCTTCTAAGGAAGGATCATGAAATATCTACAGAAAATATCAGAGGCAAAATAAAAGCATGTCTTAATTTTTAACATCTGTTTTCAGAAATGAACAAACTAGAAGGGGGTTGTGTAGTACTTGTGATGAAACATGTACTAGTAAATGTTAATGAAGGAGGACATATTTGGAAGACTAGTCTTGAACATCCTTTTCCAGTTCCAACTTCTGGCATGCAGTACACAGTGTTCTCCTCAAACCACAAGATAATGTTCTTAGCATGAAGATCCCTGGTGCTATGTCTGTTGTCAAAGGAGATTTGCTTGAATCCTAAAATAGATAGTAGAAAAATACAGTGATCTTGTTTCTGGTGCACATTATGAGATCTAACACCTCTAGCATTGTTCTTTTAAAAACAACCAAACAGACAGAGAGAGAACCATTTCTTTTATTGGCTAATACAATTTATGCTGGGTGTAAATAGATAGCTCTGAGCAAAGTTAACCAGCTATTGTTTCAGAGGCCATATGTTTGGTCATCAGTAGGACTAAGCAGCAATCTTTCCCTTAGTTCACTGCAGAGCTAACTAAATGCATCTGACCATTGGACAGTCATTTCATTGCTCCTAGGGAATGCTGTTCCTTCTCCAAGCACATTTTTGCTATGTGTGCTCTTTTCTAGGAGCAGCAGTCCCCTTTACTAGGTTGCTACTACATTCTTTCAGTATCTTGTTTTTCAGGAACCATATAGCAAACCTGTTAATAAAATGTTCAGTCCTAAAGCCTGGGTTTCGAAGGTGTGTTTTCTATATAATGAGAGAGCGTAAGCCCCGAGACCATATAGGACTGTTACAAACCAGAGTGCCCTGATGGCATTAGTAAAACTTGGTTTCCTCTGGATGCATCCCAAAAATGTCCAGCTCTGGGCATACAGAGTTAAGAGAAATTCCTAACACATCTTATTAAATCGTTTGTTTGAAAATCCTTATCCAAGAGAGAGAGTTCCTAATTATTAAATTGCTGTGCATTATTTCCCATGTTTATTGACATGGGTGGAATACTATCATGAGCTGGTGGGAATTGTTTAATTTGCCGTGTGCCATCCCATGGGAGAAATGTACAGACCTCTCTGCAAGCACTTTTAGACCACATCTGGAGTATTGTGTCCAGTCGTGGTCTCCCTGGTTCAAGATGGACAGGGAACTACTAGAGAGAGTCCAACAGAGGCTGTGAGGATGATTAAGGGACTGGAGCCCTGGGGCTGTTTAGCCTGGAGAAGAGAAGGCTGAGAGGGGATCTTCTTAATGTTTAAAAATAGCTGAAGGGTGGGTGTCAAGTAGAAGGGGCCAATCTCTTTTTATTGGTGCCTTGTGATAGGACGAGGGGTAATGGTCACCCACTGGAACACAGGAAGTTCCACCTCAACATGAGGAAAAACTTCAGTTTGCCCAGAGAGATTGTGGACTCTCCTTCTCTGGAGACTTTCAAACCCCACCTGGATATGTTTTTGTGTGTCCTGTCCTGGGTGATCCTGCTCTGGCAGTGGAGTTGGATTCAGTCATTTCCAGAGGTCCCTTCCAACCTCTACCATTCTATGATTCAGTGAATTACCAAAGCTGACAGAAGTATATGATTCTGTTTAACATGGAGTCTATATTCTGGAGCTTCTGTATTTACAATACCATTGTGTTTACTATGAATAGGATATTATTACAGGGCTGATACTGCAACAAGAAATGCAGAATCGCAGACAATATGTGGACTGTACAATGAACTTGCCAAGTGCCTTGATTTGAAATAGATTGGAAAAGAAAACCTGTGTGTGGCTGTTCAGACTGAGCTTTCAGCATGGAATCTCTGCACTTCCTTCATGCTGTGAGGCCTATAGTTTTTTAAAAAAGTAGCTTCCAGAAAAGAGGATTTAATCCTTCAGCCACAGTGTTGCCAGGTGTGGTTTTAGAGATCTTTAAATTAAACTGTCACCCATTTTCTAATTAGGTAGGGAGCCTTCAAGAAACCAGAAAAGTATTTTAAAAGATGGGACATAAATTTGCTCTATCAACATAATGTTTAGTGACACCTCTTGGTGTTGCTGACAGTTCCTTTTTTTGCAAATGAAGTATAAAAATAGCAGTTGGTCAGTTCTGAAATAAACAATAACACTTCTCAAATGTTAAGAATGTTAACACAAGTGCCTCAACTAAAATTCAGCTATGGTAGTGACATCGGGGTTGGATGCGGTGCTTATTCCTATTCCTGCTAGAGTTACTGGGAGACTTGATATTTATTTTACAGATACCAGAGGCTAAATCTGTCATTTTTTTGCCCTTAGTTGAAAATGCCAAGTTTCTAATCAAGCAAATTTTAGGAATTACATTAAATTGTTTAACTGCCTCGGCCCTCTGTATACATGATATTTCACCCCTTCTTTAAGCAGGTTCTATTTTTACACTGGCATAAATCCTATTTGTTGCAAGCTAGTTATAAACAAATTTTATGTACCCACTTGGAGGTTTATCCAGCTTGAAATAAATGAGTCAAGTTCTGTTTCTGTCATTGAATAGTAACATCTTTTGTGTTGAAGACCTTTTCTTGTATTTACAGTTAATATCATCCAGTCAGCATTTTATGAGGTGATAAAAAATGTTTCTGTTCCTATCTGGGGAAAGAACCATAGAATTTTTGGGTTTTTTTTAAATTCTGTTGGAATTTTCCCTTTAAAAAAATCCCAAGATGTAAAGAGCAAATATATATCATATTTAAAATACAAAAATGTCAGTAAAACAATTGAAATTAGTCTGGATCACCTAATGCAAGGGCAGTTTTAATCTAGCTTTTTTTTCTGATGTGGTAAGTGGTGGAGTTGCAGTTGTTCTGCTTTTTATGCTTTTTCCTCCCATTTGGTCATACAACGTAGTATGAGAAGGACCTTTGTTAGTACTCTAAACTGGCACATAAAGACAAGCAATCACAGCCATGTGATCTGAAATGTGCTCTGGGTGACCCTGTCAGAGTAGCATGATGTTCTTCCCATTCAGTTCAGCCTTACCCCTGCTTTTTCCCTTGTATTGCCCTCTTACTGATTCCCAATACCACATCTGCGAAGGCATGCAGGATGCTGCAAAGGGTCCAAAGGCTGCAGGTTGCTGGTAGAAACAGCCCTTCTGCTGTGTATACCTCCTAAGGATGACCTGTCTGGGTACTGAGGTATAGGCTTCCTTAAGCCTAGGATTTTGTTTTTATAATTCAAATACTCAATATCTCAAGTACAGGAAACTGGAAATGTGAGTATACACTGGATGGCATAATTCATTCTAGATCTGAAGGCAACTCAAATTTTGTACTATTTAAGCTCTCAACAGGACACTAAAAAATGTAATTATCTTTGTAGTTTGAAGATGTCCAGGCTTTATGCTTTATTTATGATGAGAGTTGGCCTCTTCAGGGTTTTGTGCGAAGTTGGAAGGAAAGATTTTGTGTCTGCTTGTACATCACTGGGCTTTTCTGCAGCTTATGTTGCACTGTTGATGTAACATTTCCTTCTAAACTGACTTTATTGAAAATAATGAGACACTTGGTTCTCCTTTATGTAATTGGGAAATTTTGAAATTAGATTTAAATAATATTTTGTATTCTGTATACTACCAATTAACTTATTGGGAAAGGGCCTTGAAGATACAGTCTCTTGTTCCAGTCTTCATGCTAAACTATTAGGCTAATAGGACTTAAACTATAATTCGATCCTTAGTTCCTCCTGTTTCCATTCTGAGAACAAGAGCTTCCGAAGGAAAACCTCAGCATCAGGTATTCCTTAGAACAAACACATTTTTTCTTGAGTGAGCCAAGACTGTAAAACATTGCTACAGTATCTGTGAAAGCTGTTCTCATCCGAATCACAGCATGCAGGAGTCTGGTATAGATTGACAAGCAGTCCTTATTGACCAGGACCAATAAAATTACTACAGGTGTACTATCCCTAAATTCTTTAACAGTTGCATACTAGTTACATTTCTGTAATTAGCTGCAACCTACTAAACAAATGTAGTGGTGTGTCTGTAGATGAGTGATAAGAGATGAACTGAATTTGTAACTCTATCATTGACTGTATAAAAAAAGTATGTGTAAAGTTAGAAATGGAAGTCAGGACTATTAAGGATATTATGAATGCATTTATCACTGACATTCTCTTGAACCTTCCTGAGCAAGCTAGTTACATGTTAACATTCTTTGTTGACAGATATTTATTTGATCAGGATACTGCTAGTAGTATTTTTATTTGGAGGTTATTGTCCTCTTCAGCTTTAGTTAAAGTCAGCATCCCGTGTTCACCAGGCTGAACACCTGTGAAGACCATTGGTTTGTTTCTGTATAAGTTCCTGTGATCATGAAATCAGGAATTAATTTCACGTGGAAAATAGAGTAGTGGTTTGAAAGAGGAAGTTCTTGTTGTTGATCAGGTGTCACCTGTAGGTTTGTGTGTTCAGAACAGTAATATGTTACCAGGATGCAGAAATGAGCTTCCTCTTAAAAAAAAAACAACAAAAAAACCCCACAAAAAAACCCACAAAAAACCCAACAAACCAAACCAAAAAAGATTGTACAAAATTATTCCTGTTTACTTGCTATTGAAAAAAAGGCAAGTTCATACTAAATTGAGCTTTGGAGAACAATTAAGATGCTTTAACTCTCTGGAATTACATGGTATGCAAAAGAAAATGAAATTATTTCCCCATTCTCAAGGCATTTCTTTTTGAAATATTTATGTGTGTTTAGACTGTGTAGCATATGAAGAGTATACTTTACATGGAAGCCTTTCCTTTTCAGTGGGTAATTTTGGTAACTGAATCAGCAAACACTCACACATTTTCACAGTAGTCGGTCTCTCCTTGCAACTTCTCCTGGGTTTGAGGAGTTTGAGGCTGGTGACTCAAATGCATGGTGCATCCATAGTGCTGAGTCTGCCTAAAAGATTTCTCTTTCTGCTTTGTCTCAAACCTTCTTTAGTTAATACTGGCTTTATCTATGTCATTACTACTAGCCCACCGCTTTTTTTCTTAGGATCTGTTGTGATTTGATATCCTTCATTTTCCTTCTTTACCTAAACCATAAAGCATTAATAATACTGCCTCTTAATTTCCATTTTTCTTCTTCTTAGTTCATCTCACAACACCATTTTCTATTCCAAGTTCTGTATCTTGTCAAAAGAGATGTATTAAAATAGTTTTGCTTTTATGTAATCATTATGTGGAATTTTGCTGTTTGTGTCTTAAACCAAAATAAGACTAACTCACCTGTTGTTATAATGGTGTGTATAACTGAGAGAATGAATAACCTTTTCCTTGCATAAATGTCATAATCATGTACATAATACAGCAGGAAATGTACTGTTAAGTCCCTGACTTCATAAGGTTGACACTAAAACTTTGTGTAATGCTACTTCTGATAATTTAGCATGAATGAATTTTTCAAACAGATACTTCATTCCTTGTGAAGAAATATGTAGACATGTTCTCTCCTGTTTGTTTTTGGTTTTTTTGTTTTTTTTTTTTCCTTCAATTTCACATTATTTCAGGAATTTTTCATCCTACTTCTCAAGAATATAACTTTTTACACAAATGTAACATGACAATTTCTTGTGGTAGTGGACAAAAGTAGCAAAATGACATGCTAGCTTCCTTGACGGGTGTTATTTTCTGTATTTCTATTAAGCTAAGACAGCTTGACAGTTAAAAATCTAATCTTCTTTGACTTGTAGATTCAAGATGCTGCAAGTCAAGGCTTGAAATTTGTTGGAATTATACCTCACTACCATTCCCAAAAGAACTGTCTTGTCAGTGCCTCCGTGACACCCACCAGTAACAACTCTGTGCAATCAAGAGATAATAAAAATGTTTCAAATTACCCCAAAGATCACGCTTCACCGGGTGGTGAGAAAATAGATGGCATTAATGGATGCAGTACTCCAGCACCGAGTGAGGAGAATGCTGACCAGTGTGCCACATCAAGGGAGGGCTGGAGAGGTGAAGGACAGGCTACTGAAGAGCCAAATCTCAAATCTGTGAAGGGAGAGGAGGACCAGTTTCAACATGCAAACCCAGGTTTAACAGAAGCAGCAGACAAACTGAATGGACTTGCAGAGAATGAAACGCCAGCGCGGTACTTAAAACCACTTACTGGCAGTAAGTATTGTAGTGACCTCTCATACATAAAAGCCAAGTTAGAACTGTCGCAATTATGTTTGCAGCTCCTTGGAGGGGTGGGGATACTGTAATAGTGAAGAAAAGATGCATCAAATGAGCCACTTAACTTGATTTCATCACGGTCGCACAGTTCTTGATGACTGAGTGTAAGTCAGGTGGCAAATGAAGAGATGATGTAAGTGGGGTCAATTTTGTTATGGCCAGTTTGAGTGTAGAGACTTATTTTTGTCTGCTCTTCAACTGAATTGGTTCATTTCTGTATTTGTTGCAATACTTTAAGAGCTCTTGATCTTTGTATCCTTTTTGTCTGTTTGAATAAAAGTCCCTGCTAATCTGCCCGACAAGGTTTTGCAGCAATAGAGGGAATATCACAAAGTCTTATCACAGGTAGCCCCTTTGTAGCAGGTGAACAGATAGCTAAAATTAAACCACATCAGAAAGAGCAGGAATATACATGGTCTGGACTCTGAACTCTCCTAGTATCCTACGGTCAGGCTGGGGTCAGTGCTACAGTCAGAAATGTAATTACTGGAGAGAAGCAGTTACTTTTGTTAGCAGCTCATGTTTGCTAATGCATAATAAAGATCTTGTTGTTAATGGTGCTTCTAGTAATTTGCCTTCCAGTTCTTACTTTTTGGTAAGATTATTCTTCATATATGAGTTTTCTTTCTTTCATTTCTTTGATGTGTTTCTCCTCAGGCATGCTTTCCACTTTTAAATGTTATTTGATGCCATTAAAACATAAAAGCCCTAGCTGACGTCTCAGAATACCCTCCTTATGGTGTTTGCTGCTTGGAATTTACTTAAATAGCAGGAACTGTAGTCCAAAATAGGTTGTGGACCAGAGATATTTAGAAAGTAAAAGGTCATCGGAAGAAAATATTCTTGCCCTATTTCCAGTTTAAACCTCAAAATATTTTTCTTTCCTATATTTGCTTGAATCCTAAAAACCAGTGTGTACACTCATTTCTCTTCCTCTTTGCTTACTGTCCTTGCACACTACAAATCTATGTGAGGAAATTCCATCTACATTCCTTTCAGCTGGTACTGTCCTTGACTTTCATTTATCCCTATTCTTTATGTGTTACATAGATTCAGTAAAACAATTCTACCCCTTTGGGAATTTTGTGTATAGGACCAAGAATGACTTTGCATTGTACTCTCCTTGGACTATTGTTTTAGTTTTCATTGCTTTTTAGTGTAATTATCTTTTTGCCATCAGTGTTGGATCTCACTCTAGTAAACTTTCACCATACTTTCTGCAGTTCTTGTTGGGCAAAGGGGCATCCAGATGCAGTCAAAGCATTGCTATTATTTGAATATTTTGTTCTGGTTTACACTAGAATCTTATATATGATTAAACCTCTTTTAGTTTTATATTTCTAAATTAGTTATTCCCAAGTCTAATCTAACCAGTTCTTTCTCTTTTTCTGTACGCTGCCTTTGAGAGAGTTAACCTGGCAAGTTTAATCATCTTTTCAATGCTATTCTTCTCCATACTGAGCAGTGAAAATCTTTTGCTACAAGAAACCATGTCCTTAGTATTTCTGAGTAATGTGAAGCTTATCACCTCCAGTCTTCCCAGCTGCTGTCTGTAACACCCCAGCATTTTATTGCAGCTGCTGATTTGCCAGATAAGAGGGTTTATTTCAAAAATGCATTGTTTCCTTATTTATGTTTCTTTCTCTGAGTGCTTTTTGTCTCTCTTTATTTCTTTCTCATACATTTTTTTTTAATTGGTGAGTTATGCAAATACTTTTCCATGACTGAAGGCCTGAGAAGGAAGTTTTATGTGACAGCTCACCTACAGTAGGATTTTCCCAGATCTATTGCCTGTAAAACATTGCTGATTTCTTTATTACTCTTGTATGTATTTTTGTTATTACAGCACTCCCTTTTCCTGCCATGGAAAATGTATCAGTCTTTGGCACAAATTCCCCATCCTTCCTTGGGAACGTGAAGATAGAAAGCATCAGGTGTTTGTTCTTTTTCCAGTTAGCCTACTTATTCCATAGGAAGTTACCACTCTTGAACTTCTTGTTCCCTACATAAAACTTCAGAAAAAAATGTAGTATTTCTTACTATTTGTGGAATCTTATTTATGTTCTTTACTTTAGGTTTTATACTATTCAAGTGTTATTTTTATGCTCTGTCATTTTTTCTTCTGTATGTTTGGTAGTGCTTATTCACTTTCCCTTTTATTAAAATGCTCTTCAAAGCAGTGTTGAAAATTATTTTCCTGTGAACAAGGCACAGATGTTCCAAGGGTATAGTCAAAAGTACTGTCTTACCTAAAACCAAACTGAAGTTATCTCTGTCTGTGCTTGAGCATTCAGGCTCACTGGTGAAAACAAGTCAACAGTGACTAGAACAATGGTTATGACTGGTGTAGTATATACTCCATAATAAACCAAGTCTTAAATGCATGTTGTCAACAGTCCAGTGTCAAATCCAAATTATCATCTCTTTATCAGCTTTCCTGGGTTGTTAGTATAATGTCTTAATACGTACCAGCAAGATCTCCATTTGCAACTTGAGTCTGTTTTGGGGCAAAGAAATGATCATAGAAGTTTTCTGTAAATGTTCTTTTGAGTTAAGATTATAATAATTTGGGGTTTTTTTTCTAAACAAGTGGTAAACAGCAAGAGGATTCATATGAATTTTTTTCCTTTTTACTCAACTTGAATCATGGTTTATGTCTGAGATCATTAGGTCTCTTTTTTTATGTTTGGTTGTATCTTGAGCTTCCTGCTGTCTTCTTCCAAGTGCTGCCAGCCTATCCCTGAGCACCTCCCTTCTACTATCTTTTTCAATGTAGACACTACTTACTCAGTGACATTCAATAGAGAGCAGTCTTAAAATTTCTCTTGATGTCTCTTTCTATGCTTAAATAATTGAGGTTAGAACATAATAACTTAGGGACAAGAGGAGCTTACTGAATGAGTGATTCCTTATAATGTCTTTACCTTTTACATTAATTTGTAATGTGATTACATTACAAATGTAATAGTCTTGAAGTCTTTGAAATTGACAAGTGTAGTCTATTAAATCTATTACACCCTCACCTTGTAAGGAATAACACCATGCACTAGTACAGGTTAGGGGTTGACCTGCTGGAAGGCAGCTCTGTGGAGAAGGACCTTGGAGTTGTGATGGACAATAAGTTATCCATGGGACAGCAGTGTGCCCTTGTGGCCAAGAAGGCCAATGGTATCTTTGGGTTTCATAAAGAACAGTGTGTCCAGGAGGTTAAGGGAGGTTCTCCTGCCCCTCTACTCTGCCCTAGTGAGACCACATCTAGAGTATTGTGTTCAGTTCTTGTCTCCCTGGTTCAAGATGGGCAGGGAAATACTAGAAAGAATCTAACAAAGGGCTACAAGGATGATAAAGGGACTTGAACATCTCTCTTTTGAGGAAAGGCTGAGAGCCCTGGGGCTGTTTAGCGTGGAGAAGACTGAGAGGGGATCTTCTTAATGTTTACAAATAGCTGAAGGGTGGGTGTCAAGTAGAAGAGGCCAGTCTCTTTTCATTGGTGCTTTGTGATAGGATAAGGGGTAATGGTCACCTACTGGAACACAGGAAGTTCCACCTCAATAGGAGGAAAAACTTCTTTCCTGTGAGGGTGATGGAGCCCTGGAACAGGCTGCCCAGAGAGGTTGTGGAGTTTCCTTCAAAACTTTCAAAAGAGACTTTTCAACCCCACCTGGATATGTTTTTCTGTGTCCTGTCCTGGGTGATCCTGCTCTGGCAGTGGAGTTGGACTCAGTCATTTCCAGAGGTCCCTTCCAACCTCTACCATTCTATGATTCTACGATTCTAATTTATTTTTGGAGAACTTTTTGCGTATAGAAAGTCAATAGAAGTTTTACCATTGATTTTCATGTCCATTAATAAATAGGGTCTAAATAATGTCTAAAATTTTTTTATTGGTAATGATATTGATGGTTCTACCCTTCCAAGAATTTGGAAGATGTATCTGCTCTTAAAGTTGCTTTCAATTTAGTGCTGTGAAAGTTCAGCTTTGCAGTCAACAATGCCCTTTTTTTTTGTGATGGTAAGCCTACCTTATATGGTCCTATGATGTACTGGAGGTGATATGGAGCAGAGTCTAGAAAATGTTCTCATTTGTAAGACCCTTCTGAATTCCCCTTTCAAAATTCTTTTGCTGTTGGGTTAATGTCTCAACTTGGCTCGGACCCAAAGTAAATCACCAAACTAGCTATCATCATCTCTACATTAACGATTCATTGCATTTTCTTTATATGAGACTACTACTTGCTGATTTCCTGACATTGTATTATCAAAATAAAGTTATTTAATGCTTTAGTTTAATGGCCATGAATGCAGTTCCTCCTAAATTTGCAGTAAGGTTCAGTGTTTGAACTGTCCTCAATGTCACAGCCCTTTTAACAGTTCATTCAGTAGAAAAATGAAGGTACTCCAGGCATTAATTTTTCACAATTTGTGGAGCATGTTTTCCTCTCTTGGTTTACACTGATATTGCCAGTAGGGTAGTTGTGTGTTAGTAGTACTCAGGTGTGACTGTTTTTATATGTTGTTTTACCAACAGTGAATCCATTATCAGTAACAAGTATTTTAAGAGCAATCAAAATATGGTATTGGGTTTTGATACCCTACTGTGTTGGACACTGCAGAAATGTATTAAGAAGATAACCACATCCCAAAGAATATTTTGCACTTGCACAGTGTAATCAGGCGAGGGCAGTGAGTCATAGATTGTTTTAGCTGAAATACTATGATACAGTTGTTGCATTACTTCATTTTTTACTTTTTATTAGAAATGGAGATCTTTGCTCTCTTCAACAAGCCAAAAAGCCCACAAAGATGCAGCCAGTATTATACAGTGACTATCCCTATGAAGATCTCCAGGAACGGGCAGACTGTCAACAGCTTAGAAGCAAATTGGCTGGAGCACATGACAGATCACTTCAGGAAAGGAGGCTCATTGGTAAACGCCATCTTCAGCCTTGGAATGGTAAATGGTATGGAAATTACAGAAAGCATTATACTGTGATTATTTTCCTTTATTCTCTAATAGAGGTCATTATCTTTGAAGAGAATACATTTGGGAGGTGCTTTAATGTAGGCTTGGGTCAGATTTGTTTTAGATCAGCCTATTTTAGTGAAATGGAATGAAAGCACGGGAAATATTTTGGCATTTGAATAAGGAAAAGAGATCTTGTATTGTATTTTATAAACATACTAGAGATGATCTTGTAATTGCAGAAGTATACAGAGTTAATAAACAGTACCACGTAAAGAGAATTAAACTAATAAGATTGTAAAGCAGATTGCATAAATGGAAGAGTGGTTTTCCTCTTAGCTGCCCAGCCACACGCTGCATCTGGGTCGAATTGCAGGTCAGTGTAAGGACCTCTCCAGATTCATCTGACCAACATGCAGGCAGTTACTCCCAGTCCTTTCAGAGATCTTTTCTACCTCGATGGCACAATGTTTTACAAAATTGTCTTCTATGTTTGTTTCATCCCAACTAGTGTGTTTGTATGAGTGATGGATAAATGCTGGTCTTAATTTTCAAAGAGAAGATTAAAAAAAACCATTTTGCTTCTTGTGAAAACGTGGCACTGAGTCCAGCTTAATGTTGTAGCCAGTCTCTACTACACTCATGGGCACCACATCTTTGAAGACAAGCCTGCTGTACAAAGACTTTGGTGCATAGTGGGGATCTGAGAGACATAACCAAGGGACCATGAGGAAAAAAAATATGGGAAGTACTTGAACATAAAAATATTGATGTTACAGCCAAATTCATTTTACTGGAAAATTATATGACTAATATACTTCATGGTTAACATGCTTGTGGCTGAATCTTTCATCTAATTCTGGTGTGTTTTGCATTCTTCAAAAAGAATGTGGTTACCCATAGATTTGGCACTGCTATTGAAATTAGTGGATTTATGCCTCAAAATTATAGGGGAACTGCTTCCAGAGCATCTTCTTCCCATTTTGCTGTTGGTCAGAATTCCAGGACCCGTGATAAAGCAAACAGTAATATGAATCAGTTCTGGTAAAAATCAATCAGGAAGTTAACAGTCAATCCTAATTTTTCATTTTGCAAGCAAGTAGCAAAAAAAAGAAGGTCTAAAGTTCAGCTGATGGAATGCTTTCACACAGCTTCCTGGAAAGCCTTGTAATTGCTAGTTAACTTACTTAAAAACAAATGGTCATTTACTTCATGTGTATAAATTGCAGCTCATAGATGCAAACCTAATTGGCTCTATCAGGCACAGTGTTTTCTTTAATAAAAACTGCTTATCAGTGCGTTCTAAAATGCGTTAAACACAGCATTTTTTTCTGTTATTTAAACTTATAAAGTTCATTTACATAACAGAGGCCATGGGGAAGTTCATGTACTTGGATACCAGTGTGAGGAGTGCTGGATAACTGCCCGTGGACATAGATAAATCAGGCTTGAATGATGACAGTGAAGTGTCAATGCAAACAGTACAACGAATTATGTAAAAGTGGACAGATTCCAGATTAAGTTAGATTAGAGATTGAAGCTGAACTATCAATAAACATGTTTCATAGTTAATTTACAGTTACAGGAAAAACAGGTTTAGAAGTAAAAAAGCTCAACTGAGGTTTCTAAAAGTGTATTAATTAGAACAGCTACCTTTTAAAACACTGTGAACATGCCCATGCTATTAGAAGAACATTTGCTGAGAACATCTGTAAGTTGCTATAAGTTGCAGTTAAATGTTTATGATTTAACTCCTAAAATTTTCACATGCTGCAGAGAAACGCAACAGCTTTTTCACTCATACGCCAGCCAGTATGAAACAACTCAGGGTAGGGAGGAGGGAAGAAAGAGAGGACTGTGGGCTTCTCAGCTCCTTACTTTTTTCTAGTCTTTTATAGCAGCCTATCCAGCTCTTCATAGCTGGTCTCCTTATTCACTGATTAGTCCTCTTCCAAATTAAGGTACTATTAGCATACTTTCTTTAATTGGTTATACCACATTTCTTTGTGTGGGGGCTGGTTTTCTCTTTGGCTTAAAGTATAATTTCACCATTTTGCTTATTAGACTTAAAAGCAGTGTTATTATCTTCTTTTCCCCCTTGTCCTTGGAATGCCCAATGAAGTGAAGATTTCCAGATTGTCAGTCCTCATAAATCTGTTTCTTCCTTCTGTCAACAATTTAATAATTAGTCTTTAGAGGAGTTTTAAAGTTCACTGATAGCAATTGTTTCTTTTGCTTATTGTACCAGATAATTGTAAACAGAAATGTAACACAATTGCAAATTACAATACATAAACCACGCAGAGTTACACCATATATTAAATGTATTCAGATTTTTCTAGTGAGTTAGAAACAGCAGCTTCTTGAGTGTTCTTATGCTGACAAACAGCAGTTACTTAACATTTGGAGTTCAGTAACTTGCTGATGTTTTTCATCCAACTCATGTCATTGATAATTCTGCCTGTAGTTCTGGGTGTAAACTGATCCTGCCTAGTGATGTGATCGTAGGACTTCACCCTTGCCCTCTTCTAGTGAGAAGTGGAGACTGTGGCAGCAAGCTACAGATTAATACCATTGCAAATGGAAAGGATGTAACAGGTGGGGTCTCCTCCTTTCCTATAGTGTAAAGTCTTTAATCAATGAGAGAAGGGAGGAAGAGTCAAAGCTAAGTTTATATTTTGATCCCTTAAAATAGTAATCAAAAGCCTGCTCATCTTTTGTTGTTTTGAACTGCAGGTGTTTAAATGCCTGTCAGTCTTGTGTTTGTTTTAGCATTCTGTCTTGTGGGTTTCCCACTTTTCAAACTTAGAAAAAGCCAGACAGACAGACAGCAAACATTGACTGTACTTAAGATAAAGCAAATGTCTTAATATGAGTTATAAAATATATAATATATAAGTTGCTTGGAGGAGGAAAGCAGTTGGTTTTTTTTAGAGGGTAAGATTTATTGTCTCTGTTAGATTTGCACTGCCTCTGACAAAGATGAACCAGGGATGCATTTGGCCATTTATAGTCACTTTATCCACTGAAGTGTCTGGGATTTTTATCATCCATATGGAATTATTTTCTCTGCATGTACTGAAGGTGAAAAGATTCAGGAGGAGGGAGGAATATAAATAGGAAGCAAAGGCTAACATTCAGGTCACATGCCACATAAAACCATAGATAGGCTAGTTTTCCTCATTGAGGATAACAGTGGCCTAAAGGTTAGGTTCCTGCATAAGGGAGATTTGTAGTTCAGAGACAGCAAGGAGAAAATTGTTGCCCACTAGGAAAGCTGTCATGGTAAAATAAGAAATCTTTCCTCATACACTTCTTGTAAATCAGAAGCAAGAACATCAAAATAGCTTTTTGTCAACCAAGCTACATCAAATATTTATACAACCCAGTGAAAATAGCTTTTTGTGCACAGTAGGACACCTTAATAAAAAATGCAGTGGTAATGGAACATTTCCAGAGAAAGGACAGTGATTGTAACCTTTCCATTCAGAGCCTTCTGTTTAAGAAAGAGTGAAGTTTGTCAGTTAAAAGCATATATTGGGAAATGATACCACAAACAGCAAAGTCAAAAGTGTTTGTTTTATTGGCATTCCTTACCACCCTATTGCAAATGAACCAGTGTTTGAAATTACTAAAGACTTTTTTAATGTAGGCTGAGTTCCAGGAGCTAAATCTTATTAAACAAGAGATTGCCAAAAAAATAATACAACTGCTGCATCAGAATCAGGAAATACCTTGCATGAGAAACAGTGGAAACTGGAAAGACCAACTCACCATCTAAAGCTTTAGATGGCTGATCTTTGTAGACAGGTTAGGTAAGATTTAGCTGAATAAATGTAGGCATCTGCCCTGCAGGTATCTGCATAGGAGTTGTCACCCAACAATGCCATTATAACCAATGGAGATCTAGGTCTAGACCAGTAGAGTCAGTAGGATTTATGTCGTGATCCACCTCATCCTACATCAGATATGTAAAAGAGAGCAGAGAGGTTGGAGTGGATGATTCAGTGATAGCAGACCTAGGTAAGACTGAGATAATCAGTGCCTCCTTTGCCATAGTCTTCACTGACACAGTTTTCCAGGCCTCTGAGCTTAGAGGCAATGTTCAAGGAGGTGCAGGACTAACAGCAGTGGATGAAGGTCACGACAGGGATTGCTTGAGTTCCTGAGACCAAATGGTCTACATCCAAGGGTGCAGCATCACTCTGTTGAACAGACACCAGTGTGCATCAGCACTCTCTCTATCATTTTCCCTCTTCCAGTTTTTTTCATTTTATACAGGTTTCTTTCCTGGCCAAAAAATTAATGGATCCTATAATAGACTGGATGTAGCATTCAGCTGTAATAATTGTACATCCAACAGTGAAGTCATAGAATCATAGAATCATTTAGGTTGGAAAAGACCTTCAGGACCATTGAGTTCAACCATAAACCTAACACTGCCAAGTTTATCTGCTTCCTGTAGGGTCTCACGAGCTCAGCTATTAGCTTCTAAATCATTACATATATGCCATAATGTTCACATGTGTGGAAGCTGTGAACTGCATGTGTGGAATGTGCAGCAGAGTGGAACATGAAGGATGATTTACGAGTGAGTGTAAACACATGCATGCTGATTGTGTTTTGATCACTTATTAATTAGCTGGCAAACACGTGGGATGAGCTCACTCAGTTGGCTGAGTTGCAGTTGTGCCAACAGTGTGACACTGAATTTCATTAAGAGAACTGACGATACAGGAGCAGTACACCAATGCTGTATAATGCTTTCTGGCAAGGTCTGGATGTCTGTGACTAGTAGGAGGGATCTGTGGGTTTCTACTTGCAGCCTAAGTGCTGTCCTGTCATCTCTGCTTTGGAAAATTAAAGGATTATTTGTACATCCTAGAATAGATTTGGGTATGGGTTTGGGTGTTGGAATGTGACATATGGCACAGAAGTTGAGTTGGTTCCTGCTTTGAAATGTAGGGTCTAACAAAGTGCCATTTCTGAATGAAATATGCTAATTAAGTTTTGTACCCATGGCAAGATTCTTCTCCTTGTGTTTTCTAACATGTAACCCAGCTATTTAGTGATTTGGCCTGGTAATTCACAAAAAAAAAATGCCTGTTCTCCTCACTTGAATGAGAAATCTATCTTGATGACAGGGGTTACTGCTTTGTAGTCCAGCTCTTCTTCCTTGGAGCAGTGTGTAATACTGGCTTTCTGTGATGGTGAGGACTCTTTGTGTCTCTTTATTTTAAACGGAGTTACGGGAAACTTGCCTGACAGTGTGAAAGTAGGCAGTGTATTTTTCTGCTTCTTTGAGTCTCCCAACAGAACCCCATGGAGAGTCCCTAGTAAGTGGTTTACAACTTTGTTCCTTCACAACTGAACTAAAAAAAGTACACTGTGTTAGTTTAAGTACAAGTATTTGCATCTGCTTACTTACAGCTTAATGGCTTGATTGAATTGGCAGCAAGAGAGTAGTGGACTGTGCAAATAGAAGCAAGGGGGTGTGCAAATGCTTGACACCTGCACCAACAGTCTTACTACAGCATGTTTGTAGACATAACCCTTCAACTGTAGGAGTCTGGTTTGTCATGGGAAAACCCCACAACAAATTTATTATTTCCAGATGATAAATTGAATTTAGATCATATAATGACATCAGAAGCTGTTGACTAAGAGTCTGTCTGCAAGAGGTAAGAAGCCTCTTAATCCTCTTTGCTGCCTCCTTTATGAAGATTGGTTGAGTTACATAGACGTTTTCCCTTGTAGGCAGCGATGCTTTCCCACTGGCATTTCTTCACCTTGTAACATCCACCAGGGAAAGCAGGAAGACCTGATGAAACGGCTAAGCAGACTTACCCGGAAGTCTATCCTGTCAAAACAGGAATCTGTTGGTTTAGCATGTGTGGTTGCATTTCAAAAGCCTGTATCATACTAGTGCAAGAAATATAGTTTTCCTAAAAAATTTAGAGAAATGTCATGCAAAATCCAACACTTGGGGAGGGGATGAACAAGGTCTTTATAATCAGTCGTACAAGGTAAATGCATTATTTAAACTGGAAAGGCTGAAAAACATGCTTTGTGACAACGTGAGAGTTTTATGTGTTCATAGAGAGTTTAGTACTGCTTATTCACAGGTTTTCTAAATATAATTCTATTGCTTCATAACATCTTACTTCAGCAAAGGAAGGTAAGTTTTTTTCAGTTATTCTGATTCTGTTCTGTCACGGAGCTGACAAAACTTGAGTTCTTGCATATAGGAGTGATTGCCGATTATTGAGTATATGGCTAAGTTGAAGAAGAAGGTGCTGTTCAAGTAACTTTAATGGTATGTGTTGTCTGAAAAAAGGCTGAACATGTTGGGAATACAAATGAGAATAGCCAGCCACTAAGCCAGATGGTCAAAATGCCTTCATAAATTGATTAAATAGTTATGAATGTATCTTTTCTTTCACACTATTCAGATATGCCAGATCATCCTTAGTCCATGTAGATAGATCACTGTAACTGCAACATCTGATCCATATGCAGGGTTCTGACTTGTGTGGATGAATGAGCATGGTCATTAATATCAGTGTACCTTCAAAAGCCCTGGAAAAGTTGAGCCCCCAAAGTGTGGGTATAACTTCAAGTAGGTGAGCAGTACTGCAAAACTGAGGACTGAATTAATTTTGCCTGCTCAAAATGGGAGAGCTGTGTTTTTTGAAGACAAGCTCTGGAATAACAGAATGGAAAGTGAAGTTTGCTATTAAAGAGTAGGATTGCTCTTAAAAACTGCTAGAGATATTAGTCTCATTCATTTAATAGAGCTGGACTATCAGAAGAAGGTCTATGCACTTTTTTATTAACATCCTTGGAAGAACTCATTACTGATAAATGCCTCACTACACATAGGGTGCTTTCCATAAAGCTTACAGATAACCCTGTGTTTTCACAGATTCTTTACATGGGACAATGGATGGAGTATTTCTCTTTGAAGATGTTGCTGTGGAAGACAGTAAAACCATGCAGGGCTATGATGCGATTGTTGTAGAGCAGTGGACTGTCCTGAAGGTATGTATGCAGTTTTTCTGCTTTGATTTTTTTTTTTCTCCTGTAAATCAAAATACACCAAGACTGTGAGGCAGACTCTCACATACTGATCTGTGCTTCAGCAGTACCAGGCAGGCAACTGAAGGAAGGGGATGCTACATGCCAATAATGCCAGCTAACCACAGTCTAGGTTTGTGTGATGCACTTTTGATTTTGATGATCTCCAAGCTGTGTTGGGGAGTAGGAAATGTGAAGGATGGTGAGCTATGAAACTCGTGGCTGTCTGCCCCAAAAATACAGATGTTTGCTACATTAACTGTAAAGAGGATCTCCACTGGTTGTCAGGGCAACAGGTAGGCTTAGCTGCAGTAGGATTGCACAGATAGCTGCATTTGCTGACCTCCTTCATATGCTGAAAGAACTATATGTTCTTGATAGATCCTTATAAACAAACCATATGTGCCATGGATGTGTAGATTGGCTTTTTATGGATTCCAGTGCACACTCAGATCAGTAGAAACACTGTTTAGATCAGATCAGTCAGTACCGATCTCCCACAGATTTGCTACAGATAGGTATTCAAAAAGATGGGCTTAAAATTCTTTTGTGACTTGAAGCAAAAAGATCATGGGGGAGTAGAAGATACATACCATTGTGTAACTCTTAGAATATTTTTTGTTTGTTTTATTTGATTACTCTGGCCTGACAGAAATAGGTGTTATGTATCTACAGAAGCAATGCCTGATCTTTTCACTTGGGATGTGTCACAAATGGTATAAAATCCCATGACAGATAAACAAGGCACACATGTGCTAAAGGGATGGATTAGGGGAAAATGGGACAGATGCTAGACTGAAAGGGTAAAATTCCAGGAGACTAGAGTTAAGAGTTTCATTATTAGATGATGACTTTGTAGTGCAGCAAGAAATGGCTGTATGTATAGTAATTGCTAGAAGCTTCTTGAAAAACATTGTAATGCATTAATGGTCAGTTTTTCTTGTGCTAATGGGCATCTGAACAAACAATACCTGCATTTCATTTGACGTTATTTCAGTTGTCACAGACTTGACTGTAAGTTCTTTGTTCATTTTTAGGGTGCAATTGTGGTGTTGCCACTTGGGAACAAGGTTTTGGGATAATGACAGATTATTCCTTGAGTGCATTAGGTCAGTGCTGATCAAGAAGGCAAATGTTAAGAAGCTTTAATGTTAACCATCTGTTAAAAACTGTTAGGAAAGGCATAGAGGGTGAAACAGCAAGCATATACTGCAACATACTACTGTATAAACTCTATATTCTTTTGGCACCTTATTTCAGAAGGTTATGTTAGCACTGTAAGTACAGACAGCTTTTCTATTAGGAAGCTTTTACATGGTGTGTTTGTCCTTTCAGCCTAGAAAAGAGGACTGCAGGGAATGGAATAGGTAGCAGCCTCCTAAATCATGGGAGGCACGTCAATAGTGATCTCTTCCAGTATAAGAACTAAGGGTTGTCAAATGGCACTGTTTGGGGCCAGGTGCAAAAAAAACCCCAAAACCCAAAAAACTACACACACACAAAAAAAAAGAAAACCAAACAAACCAAAACAAGACACACACACACACACAAAAAGCCAAGAAAAACAAACAAACCAAGCCCAAAACAACCAAAAAACCAACCAAACAAAAAAACCACCACCAAAAAACCCAAACAAACAACAAAAAAACCCCCAAATAAAAACGAGAAACAAACGAAAACCAAAACACACACACAAAATCCAAAACAACAAGGGGATAAATCAAGTAGCAGGCAGCAGATCTGGGGAACTCCTGTCTGGAGAATGCTGCAAGCTCAAGAAGTTTAGGTGGGTTCACATGGAAGTGACAATGTGTTTTCCTCTACCTTATCTATTCCTGGGTTTGTAAAAGCATTTTAATTCAGATCAGGAGTGCATTTTTTAAGTGAACCCTCTGATCCTCCCCACTTAATATGCCTCACCTCATATCACAGAATGGTCTCATATTGCACAAACTGGATTCCTTTCAGTAGAAACTGAAACAGATGTGCTGAGAGGAAGTATTTGGGGCAAATATCTTACATACTTGCCCTGATATATATTACTTTTCCTTAGATGTCATTTACAGCCATGTTGGAGACCGCTTTCTCAGTTAAATGGATTCTTGGTCTGAACCAGTTTGGCTCTTAGACAACCAGTGAAAGGTTCTCTATCTTAGAAGGATATTACAGAATCACAAAATTGTCAACTAGGAAAGACCTCTTAAGATCACCGTGTCCAACTGTCAAAAATACCCAACCAAACAAAAAAACCAAAACCCAACACAAACAACCAAACCAAAAGAAACCCAACCCAAACCAAACAAAACCACAAACAAAACACCTCACCATTCCACTAGAGCATGTCCTGAAGTTCCTTGTCTACATGTTTTTTGAATACCTCCACCACCTGGGTGGCCTGTTCCAGAACCTGACTACTCTTTCAGTAAAGAAATTCTACCTAATATCTAATCTAAACCTGCCCTGGTGCAACTACAGGCCATTTCCTGTTATCCTGTTGTCATTTGCTTGAGAGAAGAGGCCGCACCCACCTCACTACAACCTCCTTTCAAGTAGTTATAGAGAGCAGTAAAGTCTCCCATCAGCCTCCTCTTCTCCAAACTAAACAATCCCAATTCCCTCAGCCTTTCCTCATAGAACTTGTTCTTCAAAGCCTTCACCAGCTCGGTTGCCCTTCTCTGAACTCACTCCAGCAACTCCATGTCTTCCCTGTGGTAAGGGGCCCAGAACTGAACACAGTACTCAAGTTGCGGTCTCACCAGTGCTGAGTACATGGGCATGATCACTTCCCTTCTCCTGCTGGCCACCTATTTCTGATACGCCAGGATGCCATTGGCCTTCTTGTCCACCTGGGCACACTGCTGGCTCATCTTCAGCTGGGTGTTGACCAGCACCCCCAGGTCCTTTTCCACCAGAAACAGTTCAACAATGTTACGCATAATGGCTCCTCCGCACCTCTTAGTTTGCTCTGTGTGGCCATGAGGAAGTTCATCTCAAGCTACATGACAAGGACAGCATCTGACAAAGGAGATCCTGTGATGGCAAGAGTGGTGACCGGAACACCAGGACACAGCAGAAGAGTATCTTCTAGCAGAGCCCCTTGAAGCGTTAGAGCCCTGGTAGGTGGAGAATCATTTGCATTCAATTTTAGCAATTACATGCTGGAGGCAACTGGTCAACAGATTAAGGAATCAACCTCCTAATGCCATCTGGTGTGTTACAAGATGCTGTTCTGCTGCACACCATGGCTGTGTGATGGCTAGCATGGAGAATCCTCTTGTTCCAGACATAAGATTTGGTATGTGCAATTTCAGAAACTGATGGTGTATACATGCTTGTCACTATGATCCGATTATTCTCTGCTGTAATTTAAAATTTGGAAGCTGGGTGTTCCCTGGGAATTTTGTTCTTCTGAGATCAAGGGCCTCTCTTTTGGGGACATTATAAAGGTGTTACCTACCAACCTGAAAGCGGAAGAATGTGGAGAAGAAAAAAGCTGCTGAAGAAAGGAGGTTGAGGCATTGAGGAGCTCTTGCAAAGGTCTTACCCATTTAGAGGAAGAGCAGAGCTGACCATCTCTGTTTTCGTCTCCTGAAAAATGAATAACTTCCTGGATATTTCATGCCTCATGCTTTCTGAGACATAATAGGCATAGGTAGGTAAAGTCACCAAATGAATGAAAGAAAGATTGGAAGCCAGGGGATCTGCAGGCACTTGCCCAAGGTTGTACCCAGAAGACCAGGCCTTCTCTCTGTTAAACCTCGTCAGAATTCACCTTTATTTACCATAAACATGGAATAATGTAGTGCAGAGGAAGGGACTGTAACATGGGGAGAGAGACAGAGTTCAGTAGTGACAGATGTCCAAAAGTCAGTAAAGGCTTTGTTTCTGTTATGGGTACTTCAAAGTATAATTATCACAGAGATAATTATGGAGCAGTGGAATGACTCATTAATGTAGACTTTCTTAATTTTTTTGGTATAGGTTCAACTCTGATCTAGATTAACCTTTTCCATTTGTCATTTTTGTTTGTACCAAGGCAACTGAAGAAGCCCTGATGGGCAGCATGATGTGTGTGTAATGGATCCTTATTTTAAATTTGTAACAATTTTGATTATCTGGGTGAGCTATGGACTTGTTCAGATGTGGTCTACATTTATTGTGTTATATCCTAATTAAGAAGAAGAATCAAACAAAAGAATCCAAGCTGCAACAAAAGAAAACTGTTTTAAAAAGGAAGACATGTAGCATCAGTCGATTCCCTTAGTAATAAAAAGAGAACCGTTCTAAACGAAAAGGTAAAGTTTAGCTTTTTAGCCATAAAGGCAGAAGAGAGGGGTTGGCACGTGTAGAGAAAGTGCTGCCTTTTTAATTGCTAAGGCTAATAGAGAAAACAAGCTGAACAGTGTGATGCACTCGGTATGTGTGGAAAATGTCAGTTTGTAGAGGATGTAAAGCTCGCAGCTGTCACAGTATGTGGTCCCGCCAAGCAGCAGACAGGATGTAATAGCTCTGAGTAATTTAACTCTTTCTTCTCAAAGTAGAGCTGTGGCATCCTCTGCAAAGGACCACAGGACTTCTAATGACAACATGCTGCTCTCATCCTTATGACTTTTAACTCTAAAAATGTCAAAGCACATTATTTCCACCACAGCCTCTGCGATCTAGCCCTAAAACTTGTTTGATGGTTTTAATTCTGCTTGTGTAGGCAAATGTGGGTAGACAGTTCGATTAATCAGAGCCTGCATGATTTATTTCCCTGAGCGAGCTGCTGTGTGGCGTTTAGTTGCTGGCTGGGGTTAAACCACGACACTCCTCAATTCTCATCTGTCACCTTCTTTCCCCCTTAGCCATGACAAAATAGCTAATACTGTCTTTAAAATTGAGTGCTGAAACATTTACTTTAGATTTCTGCATTGTTCTGCTTCTGAAGCCTTGCTCATTTTGAAAATACTGTCCTTAATTCACAGGTATTTTCTCATTGAAAGTCTTCAGCTGGTGATTATCACTTCTTCATGTTTTGCTATACCTTACCTTTGGTGTAGTGACATGAATTAATATCTCAAATACACCATGGTTTTGCCACTTCCCTGGCAGAACTGAAAGGGGTCAGTGTCCGCTGTAGACATGGTAAACCTTTTAAAGTGCAACATAACAAAAGATTAAAAAAAAATCTCTGCTGAGCCCAGGTTGCAAGTTGCCTTAATGTAAGCCTTGAAACAAATTCTGTGGAAATGAGGATTTTGTTTGTCTGTAAATCTGATTTAGGTCATATGTCAGTTAAGCTATGCTCTGCTGTCTCTGGTCATGAGAGGAAGGCATGACCAGGTCAACAAAGGAGCTGATGATGATGGGCAAGAAAAGCAATTGTATCTGTGACACTCTTTACTACCCAAAGGACATAAATGTTGCCTGGGCATAATATTCGTCCTTTTGCCCCTTGTTGCTTTTTAAGAAAAGCTGAAAAGAAAACCTTCAGAGTCCTCATCTTGAAAAGATTTTAATCATTCATTTCATTCTTTTATATAAGATATGAAAGCAGTATATATAGGTACATATTTGTCTACTGAACTCAGGAGACATATGCTCTGTACAGGATTAAAATCTGCAGGCTAATCTTTCTTGGGTTTTGTTGATAAATTTAGTAATAAAATCTAGCAGTACAAATGTGGAACGTCTCTGATGCTTCCTTGTGGTGCTGGCAGTACTGAATGTCTAACAAGGCAAATGATTATTCCCTGTGAATAAAGGACACTTGAAGTAAACAGGCAGAAAAGCACAGGATTTAAAACATTATAAATAAAAAAAAATTTACTTCCTATTGATCACAGTTTGCTTAGGTTTGTGACAGGATTGGTGGTAAGAATTCGTTCTCTGCTCATGCATAAAATCTTTCAGGAAAAAGTAAGCATACTGGATCTGAACCTTCCACTTCAGAACAAGCTGAGGAAAAGTATTTTATTCCTCTTTCATACTTTCTAAAAAAACACACAAGGCACAAGTCACGTTTCATTTCCCCAGCAGGTCACCTTTAGCCAGGCAGTAGTGCCTTGGCTAATGCACCTCTTTGACTATGTGCTGCTATCAGGCAGGTTTCTGAGGGGCCTCAGCATTTTGAGGGGCATGGGAAGCGGGTGCTGAGACCCCATAAATGGCACACACAGCCTGCATATAAGTAAGGGGCAGTGCCAACATTTGCTCTTCTGCTGCCTCAGCCGATCGCAGTAAAGGGTCTGTGCCTCAGCTGCGTTTCTCATGTGGAAATAGGTTATTAGCTCCATAATGGTGGAATAGTGCACAAAGACTTTTTGCAAAAGCCAATTTTTGTTTGAGAATAAATTATAACAGAGGAAATTGTGTTGGGGAAGTTGTATGGAGATGATTAAGCTGTGTGTGGAAAGGCAGGCATCATGGTATATACAAGTTCTCAGGTAGTATTTTTCTATGTTGGGCTTTTCCCCAAAAACGGTTCAACAGTCACAGAATGTCAGGGGTTGGAAGGGACCTCTGAAGATCATTGAGTCCAACCCCCCTGCCAGAGCAGGGCAAAACTAGGGCAGATAACGGACAGATAATGGCGGTTGATAGACAAATAGTAAAATCAATGCTCACAGTAAGGTACAGTGCACAAGTGTTGCAGGAATTGTGAAACTAAAAATGCCAGAGTTATTTAATCAAATATACTGATGGATTGCTAGATCCCATTTATTTCTTGTGCTTTGTGGCCAGTTATGATTAGTTGTCCGATCATGTGTACGTTGCCTGTGCAATGGTGAGTTTAACGCATTTCCTAAGGTGCTTCCTTTGTGAAGAACCCTCCGTGTCAACACGTTCAACTTGTGGAGCTTTTTCTACCTGTCCCCGTGCTTCTCTAAGTGCAAAATTGTGTTGCGATGCAAATGTGTTTCTGTGTTAGAGGTGCAGGCAGTATCAGGAGCACTCAAACGTTTCTATTAGTTTATACATACGCTAGAAAGTAGGCTTGCATCTACAGAAGTCACTGAGAGATTGTGGGCTTTGTGAGAACAGGAGGGGTTTTGGTTGTTTTTTTTTATTTCACCCTAGATGTGGAGACAGATGTGAGTGCTGCTCAGCAGCCCGTGTGTGTATTGAGATTGTGATTCAATACATCCGTATCGCAGAAGAGCTCTTTTAACAGGATGCTACCCCATGTAGTGTTACAACCTTAGTATATTCTCAAAAATATTTTACAGTGCATGAATTCCCATTTATTACATAAACATAAATAACTCTAAATGACCGATGCCCAGAATAATGAGTAAAAATAGCCTGTCTGTGGATTTATTTATTACTTTTTTTTCTATTAATGTTCCACTAAGGTCCCAGTTTGGCAGCTAGTCAGTGACCCATCTGCTGCCAAAAGCCACTGGTGGTTTCCAAGGGTGCAGTAGCCATCCCACACCCCTCTGCTATAGAGCTAATGGATGTGTAGCAAGAATCTGCTAGCAAGGTGCTGCGGTGTATTGCACATGGAAATACAGGAGCAACTCAATACTAGAGGAGCACAGTCCAACTTTTGTTGCTGAAACAGTTGTGAAGCTTCTGTTTCCAATGAATGTTTTTAGTGGATCAGTAACATGACATTGTTAGCAGAAATTACCTTTTAGAAGAAGTTGAAAAAGGAAAAAGACAAATAATTGACAAATTTTGAGTGTGGATTTAGTCTCCTTGTCAGCTGTATTTCTGCAAACGTAGACCATTTGCAGCATGCTTTTACCGAGTCATTCTCACACAGCCCTTGTATTCAATTGATCTCATTTTATTTTCCTTCTTTTCCACTAAAGGTGCAGGTCCTGCCTTTGCCACTTCCTCTTGCTCCCCTCAGTACCCTGTGAGGGGAGGCTCTGGCTTTGGCAGTAGTGGGGACTGGCTGGGGATGCACATACTGCCCTCGTGGGCTCTCCCCTCTAGTTTTTGGAAGGAGCAGGGTTTGAACCCGCTGCCCGTTTTCCCTAACAAACAGTAGGTTATACTTTCAAAGTGACTCGTGATTTTTACTTCCTATCCTTTTTGCCATCTGTCTGTAGATCTTAGAACACAGCCTGTTAGGATTTGCCAACGAAGGTTTTATTAAAATTTATTTAATGGGATTTTTCAATCTTCCACTCTTTAATCCATGATGGAAAAAAAAGATTAAATAGTGACAATCCATAGCTGCCTTGCAACTGACATTCACTTAACCCAGGAAGGAATGATTTCTAAAGAACTTCTGTCTCACAAGAGCTTAGTAGTTGTCATGTTTTTATCTTGCTGTGGTTAAAATCACCACAGCGGGGGAGGGGGGGGGGAAGAAAAATTGTTAATGCAGTTGTTTGTGTGGCTCATCCTAGATATTATTGTTATAGTTTTGTAATCTTTTTTTTTTTTTTTTTCAAATGAGCAGAAGCAACTGTGAAAGAAGAAAATGCTGGAAACAAACAATATAACTATCAATAAAGTGAATTATTTTAATGTGATGCAAGTCAAGTGAAAAACCTAACTCAATATGCTCTGGCTTCTTGACACTCAAGGTGTGATCAGAGATTACTTATCATCCAGAGGAGGGTGGGAAGCAAGTTAATTAAAATTTTCCGCCCTTTCACTGAATGAAATGTCTCCCAGTTTGAGACACGTTATTTGAACGCTTCTTTTTCAGTAGAGCTCTGGCATGTACTCACTACTTCTGCTGGTGTTCAAATCCAATTTTTTTTCTATCTAGAAAGAGCATTGCTATTTCATCTTATGGAACTGTATGTTTGAAATTTTATTTCCATTGTCTGAAATAAAAGTAGATAAAATAATTTTAATTATTATATTAAATATAGAATGAATACAAGGTGACTTGTTTCCTCTGCACGTGTTCCACAGTGTATTGTTTGTTTAGAAGTATTTTTGCTTTGGAAAGCATTTAATATGACATCAATTAAAGGTCTGTATAACCATGACTCTTGCTGACACATAAATTCTAGTCGTGGAATAGGATTACAACTGGTGATTCAGGAGGGGGAGGGAGAAGTCCTTACTCCTCGTCTTAAAGAAAGCTTCAATTATCTGTATTTGCAAGTAAGGAGCTTGAAGCCCATGTGAATTACACCTGTTTATTCAGGAGTGACTCCTTTCTCTTGTCTATCATCTTCAAATGCAGCCAATTATTAGGAGTAGTTTATTCCCCCAGGGACCTGGGGAAGAGGTGCGGTGTCTGACTCCCACAGAGCGTCGTGTAGAGTTGGAGGGAGCTTGTTAAAGAGCGTGTGGAGCTCAGAGGAGATGTGCATCTCTGCATAATGTATACATTTCCTTCTCCAAACAGCCTAATGTGCAGATTGTGGTGTCAGGTACCAGCACATATAAAAAATAAGGGCTCACCTTTTTGTAATAATTGTACAGCACTCTTTCAACAGAGTTTTTTACATTTCCAGATTAAAAAAAAAAAAAAACCAACCATAATTTTTTAAGCCTAATTTACTTTAATTTAATGATAAATTTATTTTTCAACAGCTTTGTACTTTTAAACATGCTTTACCTGCTCTTTTCCTTTCTGACCTGTTGGGATTGTGATTTATACATCATCTGCTCCAGATGATGCTTAATCCTGACAAGTCAGACAGGTCCAAAACCAGCTTTGTCTCACTGCTCAGAGCCTGCAGGGACACTGAGCTGTGTCAGGAGTGATGATGTGTCCCTGAAACAATTTGGCTTCTTCATCAGCCAAATGAGCTCTATGTGCTATGGGATGTCCTTTCTCATTGCCATAATCTCCCTCTGATTTTTGACTTTCATTGCACATCCTGATGCAAGGAGAAGGTTCTCCTTGTTAATTGCCAACCTTAGGCAATGAATTCAAAATAGAAATCCTCCTTGCAATATAAGATGTTGCCTGGGGCACAAACAAGTTCTGCTGTGACCGTCTTTCCTGACCTGCTAGTCTTCCACCCTCTAAATGAGTGATCTCTTTCTGGTTTTTCCTTCCCACTGTTTTATGGAGGGAGTGTTTTGGTCAGATCCTTTTATGTGTTCTTCCAAGCACCTCATGGCAGGCTTGTGATGGTGGATGCTCTGACCTTATTCTTAATGGTCATGTTGCATATTTTTGTCTTTATTTTTGGAAGGCAGTGTTGACCAATCTCATAAATATCAGCATGTTATTAATGTGTTTTCTTGAGACATTAATTCTTAAAGGCATCTAAATATATCGTAATTTTTGCATCACCTTTGGACACTGTATTTTAAAAACTGGAAAGAGGGCAGAAATACCTATCTTGCAGAGGGAAGTGGGAGTCTGAGGAGGCTCTGAATCTACCACAATCACAGCTGTAGGATGAGTTCCAACTGCTTCAGAAGACATAAGTCAAAGGCCACGTGGTATTGCTTCTCTCTTACAGGGCATCTCTTTCCTCTCCTGGAGTTAGCAATTTGCGTCTGCACATAGTGATGTTGTAAAGTAGCAGTATCTCTCTAAGTTCCTGAAAACCTCTGTGCAGAAATCAGAAGTACCATTAGTGGTGTTCTCTTGCATGCATTTTCTGGAATGGAGCTTTTAAATGTTTTTAAGTGGGACTGATACAGCTTCTTCAGCTATTTGCATTTGCAGTCATGATCAGGTTTTTAATAGGTATAGTCAGGCAGCCATTCAGTTATGAAGATACCAAGTGACCTAAATTACATTTGTTAGAAGAAAGGAATAGCTGAGGTTGGAGTTCACTAAAATACCTTGAAATAACTACAGCAGGATTTGGATTAGTTCTGATCAAATGACTATGTTATTACTGTGGAATAAATGGATTTTTTGGAACTGCAAAACTATTGTGCCTTACCCAGTCTTGAGAATTGGCAGTTAAAAGTCCTTCTGTGCACATGAAACCAGTGTAAGTGCTTGAGCTTTTTGGCAAATATTATTCCAATGGAATGTAGTCATATTGAGTAGTTACCATTTGCCTGCTTTGTGTTTATTAAATTTAAAAACTAGCAAATATTCTCTAGCGCCTTTTTGTTAAATTCCTGGAAGTCTTGGCAATTAGACACCTCACTGGAGCAGTCTTTCTTGAAACTACCAGTGGTTCTTTATGTTCAAATTACAGGGTCTGCCATTTAGCAGAAAGAGAATTAGCAAGGCTCTGCTGGGTAGCTCTGCGGCTGGAGCCAGACTTCTGCACTGAAAGGCAATGCTTTTGGTCTCGCCCACAGATTTCCTGATTCAAAATAACAAGGAAGTGATGTGTATTTGTGGGTGTTAAAAGGAATAGACCTATACTTATGTTTTTGGTGGTGTTGGCTATGTTGCTTTTGATCCACCACAGTAGATTAACCCGACTGATTTCAGTACAGATCTTCAGAATTTGCTCCAGCCTAGACAAGCACAGAATCCGGGCACAGCGATGTTGCCATTTAACAACTACTTGAATATCTTTTTTCTTGAGAGGAGATAGTTGATAAATATAATGAATTTGTCTTGGTCAGATCTAGAATCATCTAAAGCTACATGGATGACTCAGGCAGTGTAAAAACATGATCACAGATGTCTACCATTTTAAACAAACACATTTAACAGTTTGCTGTGTATGAGTGATTGCTTCTGTGTCTCATGTTTTCAAATGTTTTCCTTCCTGCTGAGCTGAAGGTGCAAAATGACCCATTTCAGTACAAAACTCCATTCTCCCTCCCAGAAAACTCATACATGTATTTTTTATTGTTGGGGTTTTTTTTGGTGTATGTTATACTGGATGTCACACTCCAGGTGATGATGCTGACTCTTCATTCTTCTTTCCTAGGGAGTGGAAGTGCAGACAGATTACGTTCCGCTGCTGAATTCCCTTGCCATGTATGGTTGGCAGCTGACGTGCGTGCTTCCTACTCCAATTGTGAAGACAAACAGGTATGGAGGAGGTGGCCACTGCCTTTTGGCCTGGGAAGTTGCTGTACAAGCCCTACAGGCCCTGCAAGCAATTCCCTGTGCAGTTAGCGTGGATTTCCTTGCATGCACACGGTACCTGCCCTTGCAAACCCTTGTGCAGATGTTCTCTGGGTTTTCTGACCGTCATAAGCTGTGTGGGGCAGGAAGCATGTGTCTGGTGGGCAAAGCACTGCAAGGTGGCAGTGTGGTTTCAGCATCAATTTTCTGGGTGTCCTCTCTGCCTCTTTGTGAACTTCTTGATTATAAAATTTCTGCTCTGGATCTCCCAGTTGCTCCTCTTAGAGCAAAGACAAAGCCTGTGAGATGGAGTTTGGAGTGAGATGTTGCCTCTCTGAAGAAAAGTCATCCTTGCTGGTGTCTGTGTAATGCTGCTGATATACACAGTCTAGCTGAGAAGAAGCATGTGAGATTGGTGTATCGTTACTTTAGTACCCTTGTTTGCATTATAAACATTCTGTGGTCTACTTTGCTATTATTAATAGTCTCGGGTTTTAATTCTAAATGCAAGTCACTTCATGGTGAAAAACAATCATCCCACTTGTTAATCATGAAGATGGCACTTTCTGAATTTTCACTGGTCAGGAATATATTTTTATATATACACCATTATAATCAGTCATGATTTTTTAACTTGAAAGGTAAAAATATGCCCAGTTCTTTATGAGATCTAGATGAAAACTACTCCTACACACAAAAACCTAAAAAGTAAAGGCCATCTGTGCTGGGGGAAAAGCAGTATTTAACTTTTTTGTATACATTTAAATATAGAAATGAACATAAAATAACAATTTTGATTTGTAAGCCTTGTCTCTTAAAGGCATAAGTGGTTTTATTTCTTCTCTACCTGTTTCCCATTTATAACTTCAGTAGCACCAGTCAGGTTGGCAGTGCTGAAGGGCACCTACCCAGTCTAACCACTGGTGGCATTTAGGTGTGCCTCCTGCCATGCTACAGAACTGTAGGGAGCACCCAGCCCCATTCTGGATCAGTGCCTCGGGGCGGGGAGGGAATCACTCTGGTGTTGCTGGGACACTGCTACACACAGGCACTGAGGGGCTCAGCTTTCTTGCTTTTTGCTCCAAACGATTAATTCTGTGTTTACACAATAATGCTCAAATATTCAACAAAAGTATGTCACAGGCAGATGGGTTCTATCAGGTTGAACATTTCCTCCTTTTCCCCCCCAGAATACCAGACTGCTGAAAGACACTGGGGACAGGTGATGTTTAGGTCATTCTTAATTTTGTTTCTCTTTGACCTGCATGAATAAATGACTGAGATGGATTTTCACTTTGAATGATGCTAGATGTGAATTTAGTTCATTCTCAGGAGTGTGCATTTGTTTCTTTTCAGGGAGGGGAATTTATCTACAAAGCAAATTGTATTTCTTCAGAGACCTTCTTTGCCCCAGAAAGCAAAGAAGAAAGAATCTAAGGTAAATAACCTTGAGTTCCTGGTTTCTTTGTTTTTTGTTGGAGGCATTTTAATATTGTAATTGATTTCCTCTAGAAGTAAAAATGGCCTCTTCAAAGTTTCTGTATAGAAACTTTGTACAGTAGCAAGATACAAGGAACTGAACTGTTCAAATGAGGGAAACAAGCAATACTCAAATGATGTGAAAGCTCTTACATTTCATACTCTGTTGAACTCACAGCAGCAGAAGAGATGTAGATTTCTCTTTACAGCTGAGCTACAAACCCCCTTTTGTGACCTAAAATTCTCTGCCCATGTTTACTGCCTGCAAGGTGGAACCGATACTATTTTCTCTCACCCACTGCTTGTCTTTTCTATTTAAATTGCTCTCTGTTTCTTGCTGTGTGTTTTCATAGAGCCTGCCACAGTGCAGGCCTGATCTTGGCTGCTCTATCTATTGTGTGGACAGTAAGGAATTATCCAAGAAAGTAGCTGACAGCTAATGATGTCCATATGCAGATACACATATGTATTCCCATGTTAATATGTGTAGCTGTGGGAATCTCTGCCCAAACCTGTCGTGCCATACAGCTGAGAGGGAAATTAGGAGGACTGGAAGCTGGGAAAGTGCTGACATTCTTCTAAGAGTCCAATTTGCCTTGCCCTTTCAATCTGCAGAGGGATCAGAAAAGCCAGGTGAAGTATGGTGAAGGATCTCTGAAACTATGTGATGAAAAGGTTGCTAATTATTACAGGCTTGGCTTTATTCTAGCTCTGTGCACTTAGGTGAGTGCTGGTGAGCCAGATGTCACCTGAAGGAGAGGTGTGCTCAAGGCCCTGCAGAAGCTGAGCCAGAGTAGGAGACTGGAAACACTTAAGCAGAGCTGAGCACTAGGAGCATTCTAGCCAACATTTTAGATAATTACAGATAAGTTTTAATCTGTAATGTCCTGGCTGTTTTGGAGCCTGGTTCTGTGAAAGTTGTCTTTTAGGTACAGTGGAGACCAGGATACTCTTTGAACTGACTGAAGTAGGAGAGAACTGCTGGGAGTGTGACTGATTTAGGATTTGCCCCCTCTCATTAACCTCTTTTGGCTCTCTGTGGAGCCAAGAGTGTTCTGTGAACATGTTACAAAGACCATCTTTCTTGGTTTTTCTCTTTATTTTCAGGTGATTAAAAGGAGCTTAGGATGAGGGCTAGACTACCTGTATTTGGTCATTCTTTTCCTACCACTGTGTGTGTGGTTTTAATGGAAGGGGTGGAAACCTGTAAGTGATTGCACGTCTTCAAACAGAGAAATTAGTGTGATACTGATTTCTTGTATTGTAATAAGCAAGGCATACTATCCAGATGACTCAAAACATTTTTTTCAGGAATATAAAAACTTATTTAACAAAGTTGACAAAACAAAGGATTTACTCATTGGTAGTATTACACATACAGACATATTTGAGGGCAAAAATCACTGCATCACTTTTTTGTGACAAAGGTCAAGGAAAAATGGGGTACATTGATTAGAGCTTTGTAAAGAAATGTAAGACTGGTTCAACATCTCTAAGTGGTGCTGAGTCACACCAAAGATGTGACCTAGCATTTGATTAAGTTGCTGAATATTCTGTACGTTCAACATCACAGGCTCTCGGGGATTTTTTAACTTGTGATATGGCATCTCTAAAATGGTTATAGATAACCCCTTGGAGGAGGAAAGTAGGCTGATAAGATTAAAAGGACATTGCAGTGTTGGAAACTGATCTGTCCTTTTTATGCATACTAGCCAACTGCTGTTCAGTTTAGCCAGAGGAACAGAACCGTAAACATGCAAGGAGTGATACAACTCATGTTTCTCTTCAGTAAGGCAGAAGTACTCTTTATTAGTGCAATATTCAGTCAGTGATGAGGTACTAGTGTTCATTCACTTCATACAAAAGTGATGCTTACTTCAGCAGAAGCTGGCTGTATGCAGTTTTGTGAATATAATCTAAATACCTAAGTCTATGTACATTTGCATCTATACACAGTCTCCTACAGTTTGATCATTATCACATTTAGGGCCCTGATCTTACCTTTTGTCCAAGAGAGCTTTGAGTTAAAGGGGAGCTGCAGGTCCCCAGCACTTCTGCAAATCAAAAAGGAAAATATTCAGGTGTCTGTGAATTTTAAACAGCTGGGCTCTAGAACTGAGATGTCACATTTCCTCTTTCTCTAAATGATAATGATATTTAGGTCAAGGATGGCTTCCTCCAAGTAAAACCAACAAGAATCTTGTGAAAGTCAGTTTCTTTCTTTTTTTTTTTTTTTCTCTTTTCTTCTCTTTTCTTTTTACATTAAGCTCTGGCTAGCAGAAGGAAATAGTATTACTTCATCTTTGTAATCTAATCAACTTAATAGGTTTTAAATGGGTTTTTGATTAAGGAGTAGATAGCTAGATCAAAAATTTATGAACACGAGTCCTTTTGACCGACTTTGGCAGAGACCTGGTTGCACTGGAGAAGATGGCTTTTGGACCACAGCTGAATTTGCTGAATGTCCCAATGAGATTATTTATGCCATCCAAGCATCACCTCCTAGCCCATCCTTGAGTTTCCACTGGAGTGGGCACTGCTGATGAAAAGGTTGTGCACGTTCACATGTACTTAGCAAACTTGCATAGGATGGCTCAGCAGTGGCTTGGAACATGGTCTGGCCTTCCTTGGGAAGGTCTATTTATTATTTGACAAATGAGGAAGTTGTGTTAGTGGCATATTTGTCAGCCTTTATGTATGTTATACACATCAAGGCAGTATTTTAAGGTACTGCTATTTCCCTTATTTTGTTGGTTTGGTTTTTTTTAAATAATAGTAAAAGCAGTTCTTCTGAAGTGGTAAGCACTGCAAAAGGCAGCCTCATGCTTTCTCACCGTAAATCATTCATACAAATGGTTCCAAATATTTTGGGTGGAGTCTTGGGTATGGTGTTAGTTCTGCTCCTAACCTGGAGAAAACATTGGAATAACGCCATAGGATTGCCTCCTCCGTCTGCTCTTGCGCAGCCTTGCCTATTCTTGCTTTGCACACAGGGCAGGTTGGCTTCTCTGCACCTCAGCAGTGATACGGCTTGTGGTGAGGAACCCACTGGACATGTGAAACAGCAGAAGCAGAATGGACCACAGGCTCTTTTCTCTGTGTTATAGATAGATAGGTGTAGGCACAAATGATCTTAAGCCGTCAAATTTAGTTGTGCAATTTGAAAAAATTTTAGGTCTTTTTGGTCCAACTAGTCTTTGAATGAAAGCTAAATAATAAAAACATTTCTACTCAGGAAAGTAAACGTCCATGGGAGATTGTCTCTCTGACATTTGGATCTTTTATTCGTAGTTTCACTGGAGATTCTCCAAAGAAGACATGCACAACAAACAAATGAAGAATTCCACAAAGGCTAAATTAAGTACTAGGGAGAAGCAAATGGCAGAGGAGAAGCAGGAATTTGAAGTCACAGAGAACACAAGAAACTTAGAAGCACAAATCTCAACAGCAGCCAAGCCTGATCCAGAACAGCAGCTGGATGATGTCATAGACTTGGGAGATGGGGTCCCTGGGACCAACGACAGAGGTACCCATCACGATGGGGCATCAGAGGAAACATGTCCTGCCAGTTGCGATACTGATGACAATGATGCGCAGGTCTGCCTCAGCCAGAGCACGTCTGGCTGCTCTGCGGATCAGGGAACAGAGCAGGGGGACTGTGCTGCGGTATCGGACGGCTGCGGTGGCAGCGATGGGGCAGTGGACTGCTCCTGTGAGTAAGACCCACGTTTCAAGAATCCTGTGAGTTGCTGATACTTTGCCAAGACAAAAGAACAGGTTTTGCTAATCACCGTCACTAACTCTATTGCGCAGCTCAGCATTTTCTGGCATTGTACTTTACTTCTTATCTCACCAATATCTTGATGTTTTAAGTGACTACAGGGCCTGGGCTTTTTAACCCACAGAAATTAATTGCAGAATTCCATTCACTGTAGAGAGTAGGAAATGCCCTATGCTATCTCCTAGGGCTACATTCTAAATTAGAAAGTAGGGACAGAAAACGTATTCAGGTTTTTCTGTGACCCACCATAGCAAACTAGTTTTGTATCTGGGTCTGGGCAAATGTTCCACTTGGTCACATCTTCTCTATGCTACTTCCTTGTCCGGGTATCTTTGCTGGAGAAGTTACTGTGCCATATGTTATTTTGTCATAAAGCTTGTAGTGTCATGGAAGTTGTATTTGGGCTTAAATGGGCTGAAATTGGAAAGTTTAGATAAGATGGCTATTACCTGTATTTATCTCAATTAGCATACTTACTGTTGATACTCTGCTGAATTTTGTTAACTCTTGCAGATCAACTCTTGCAGATCTTCAAGCAATAAGCGAATCAAGTACCTATTTTAAGCACACTGGGTAAACAAACCCTGTAGTAAATTTGTGTGAGGCAGATGATTCCAACATAAAATGCAATTTATTTGCTCACATTTATGTTCTCTTTGCCCATCAACAGTTCATCAGTAGTTGTGGGGGCTTCAGAAGATAGAAAAACAGGAAAAAAAAAAAAACCCTCAACAGGTAACATGTACTTCTTTCAGTGGCTATCTTCACTAAAATTGGGATTAGATGTTGTTACCTTCTGACCTCTCTGGGTGATTTTGCACCACTTCCTCACTGTTACCAAAAACACTGGGGAAAAGACTTGTAGAGAAACAACAGGGGTCAGTAGCCAACAAATGTCACTAAATAACCTTACAAAATGCAAATAACTGAACAGAGGGGGTTGTTTTTATACAAGTAACCATATTTTGGGACTGATGCCTAACAGAATTCTGTAAAATTACCAACATTTTTATGTTTGGAGCTACATTAAAAATATTTACAAGTGAATGTACAAGTGTAATATAGTTTCTGTGACAATGTTCTTCAAGTACTTCAGTATTCTTTAAAATATAGGAAATAGTTGTTTCTCTCTTCTTAACCACCTTCATCCCTATTTAGAAGTGGTCAAGTAATCTGGGAAGAAGGTGAGAAATATCATCTAAACTCCTCTCCTTCCATTTTTCTAAAGCAAGAGCTCTGTAAGTGATTTGCTGTTTTTTATCCTTGACTGATTTGTGCCTGATAATTTTCCTTAGTCTTCAAATCTAAATGCTGCACAAAGAACTACGTTATGTATCAGATGTGCACTCAGAGTGGTTCAAAAGCATCTTCCATGCCTAAAAATTATACAGTTGGCAGAACACTGAAGAGAAGGGAAAAATCGTACCACTTTGAATATTCATCTAACTGGGACAAGGGCACTCAAGTTTAAACCATTTGATTTCACACAGACAAAGCAAGGTGGTATTTTTTCATTGATTAAAGAGTTTTTTATTTTGATTTCAGTGGCTTAACCACAGGACTATATATAACTTCAATTTATGGTGGTATTTTTCAACTATTTAATTCTGTTTCTTGAGATTAGACTGCTGTTCCAATAGGCTAAAAAGTAGGTTGTTTCAGTTGTTCTACTTAAATTCAAAGTCACTGCTCTGTACAGTTTGAAGTATCTGTTTGCAGATTTTACTAGTATAAGATCCTTCTGCTGATGGTTTCTAGTTCAAGGACTAGCTTTGTATTAGTCTTATTTAAAAATTCACTGTATTTAATGAACATTTTACCTAGTAGAAAGTGTTGCAGTAGAAAGAACTTTCCAAATACTTTTGAATAGGAAGCATTTATTGGATTACAGTTTGACTGTGTTTAACTGGATCCTGACAGCTTACAAAACTAAAGAAAAATAAAGGTCATGAGGAGATTTCCTGTTTTTCTGGTACTTGCACAACTGACAATAATTTATCCCCAATGGAGGGAAATTGGTGTCTCTAAGTGGTGATGAAGGGAAGCTCCCTACTACTTTATTAGTAGTAGTTACTAGTGCTGGAGAACTGGCTACTTGGTTTTCTACCACTGGTCTGACAGAGCATGTCAGTGTCTAGGAGGAAGTTGCACTTGTTTAAGTGAAAGTTTGATTTAACTCTTTGTTGCTGTAAATGCCAGAGCGGGTCAGGATTGGGAAGAGAAGGTCACATATTTTTTCAGTTTAAAAAAGGGCAAAGAGTTTTGGTTTTATAGTCACATAATCGATTCCAACTTGTGACTCTGAGTTCCTTTTGAGTTAGTTCAGCTGTCTGGAGCTGTGCATGTGCTTTCACCATGCCCTGTCTTCAGTAAAGTGAGAGAACTTAAATCACCTCATAGACAGCTGATCAGATGGGATGTGGGCTGGGGAAGGCAGGCTTGGCATGCAGCAGCAAAGGCTCCACAGCTGTTAGGTGCATTTTATCTCAGCTGCCTTTACCATTTGGGGCTTGAAAAAGCAAGACCACCATAGTGACCAAGGAAGTGAAAGCAAGCAGTCATCACCTTATCTGAAGCCTCAGTGGGGAAGTGGAAGGGCTAGGCCAGAGTTTAACTCCTCTATCTGAGCACCTGACTAATGCAGGGAAGTATGCCAGCAGTGGAGAGACTGTGTGGGAGAAGCTGAAATGGGCATTTGGCTGCAGTGGTACAGCCTGGATTGCGAGTTGAGGGGGGCTCCATACTGACTTCTCACCCAGAGAAGCCACAGCTACTCTGAGCCACCATCTCCATACCAGGGTTTGTCACCCTCCAGCAGAAGGTGGAGAGAGAAGCCAGGCCCTTTCCCACTGAAATCCATCATTTTAAGCCCAACTTTTTTTTTTTTTTTCCCCCCCAAACTAGGTAGAATCTCCCAGTAAAGATGCAAATTAATCCTACCGTGCCTCTCTTGTAAGGGAAGGAGACACCAGTGCATATTGCCAGCATGCCTCGGGAAGGAGAAGGGAAGATCGGCTGTGCTACCGCGAGTTTCTGATGCCAGCCGGTGGGTGATAGTGAAGCACAACAGCACACACAAGTGGCACTTTGGTGTATTTTAACATGAATGCGCCCTTGTTAGACCAACACAACTCCTGTGTAGGGTAGTCCCAAGAGCTGCCTGTCTTTGATGGAGGAGAACATGGGCTGGGAGAAGGAGTTAGGCATGCTGGTGTTTAAAGTAAGTGGTCATCTGAACAAGATAACAATTGATAAATAGGATGAGCTTAAAGGAGAAGATCCAGCTCAGACAAGTGAAGAAATGTCAAAAGCTGAATGAAGATGTCAAAGAGGAGTGGCCAAATTAAATGAAAGATGGAAAAGCGGTTTCATATTGAAACAAACAGCAAGGGGCAGGGGTAGAACTAAGATGAGTAGGAAGTCCAAAATGTTGAAGCATCATAATGAAGACAGTTCATGTAGAGTTCAGGAGGGGCTGAATGCACAAACGATTTGACTGCCGCTTCATCTTGCATAATTTCTTTGATTATTGGCTCTGTGCACTTGAAAACAGTGTAATTGAAATAGCTCAAAGTAGCTTTAACATATGCATGGAAATGAAGCTAAGTACAAAACAATATAGTCCCCCCCCACCCCCCCTAATTTGGCTCCTTTCTCAGCCTGTTTCTGAGGTGAGCAGAGGAAGGGCTCTGCATTTGGATACCCTGCTTCTTCTTTGTAGTTGCCGTGACTGTACGTTGGCCTCAGGGAGCCAATTATAGGGCAGAAATAAAGCAGGATCAGCTTTTCATGCAGGAATTTCTTCCTCAGAACTGAAGAGCATAAGAAGAGCAGATATGAATTTCTTGCTGATAAATGCTTTTCAGAAGCGTGAGGAGTGCTGGCCAGCAATACCAGTGCACCTATGAATTGAGAGTTGTAGGTGTCATTTGTATGTCTTCAGGGCTGTCAGCGGAGGTGTGCTCTGGGCTTTAAAAGGCGACCCTTGCCAAAGCCTCCATCAGCAGAAGGATGCCTGTGGTGCTGAATATGGCAGTTGACTCTAATCAGTACCTTACTGATACGCTGAAGGGGGAAAAAAAAGCTTTTCAATTTAAGTGCTTTGTGTTGTTCACTATAAAGGCACCCTACTAACTAAAATGATGTAATGATAACTGAATAGCCACTCTTTTGCCAGTTAATTAATGCAAATCCTATAGGAATACTTCATATTCATTGTACCAGATGAGCACACAGCAAACTGGTAAAATAAATGTCACAGGAACAAGAAAAAGATTCAGTCTAATAAGGCTGTAACACCAGGTAACTGACAAACCATATCACTAAGCTTAAATATAAATGTATAGATGGACATATATCTCGTATTTTGTTGCAATAAAAGAAAAAAAAAATCAGTCTGCTTTTCTCCTGAAGTTGCTCCTGGGTTGATGACACAAATGTAAGAGGAATAAGCATTTTCTAAGATTACGTGTTATGAGTCAACAATGTGATGAGAATATTTCTTGCTATTTTCTTTCTTGGTAGCTGTTGAACAGCAGGGGCTGCTCTGTTCCTGCCAGTGTAGGCTAAGATCACATTTATTTAATTATTTGTAGAGCACATGATTATAAAGGTTAATTTTACTGGGGTTTTTTCTCACTTCAGTTATGGTGGAGTCAGATCCAGTAATAGACTTCAAGGTGAAACTCATGTTTCACTACACGACCACTAAACTCTGGAAAGAATAGAATTCCAAAAGATTCTTAAGTGTCAGCAGGAAAAGGCAACGGAGGAAGGGGCTGTGAAGAACCTTCCTGGCTTCTTGACTCAGAAATGGCATTTATTACCATTCCGTGCATTATGAAATGAAGGTGTTCTCTGCCCTTTGGCAGGACAACCCTTCAAGGTAAGAGAGAATGTCTTGTTAACAGTAACTGAAGTTACTGCTGTTTGGGGCTGGGGGAGGGATGAAGTTTTTTAAATTTTTTTCCAGAGTGCATGTGGTGTGGGGTTGTGTGTTTAATACTACTCTTCAAGCGTGTGAGCCCATAGAATTAAGAGATGTGTCCTTCCTTGCCCTGTAGTGCTCCATCTGAGTATAACAGGGGATGACAGAAAGAGGTTAGAGGGAAAAGAGGATGATTACAGATGCAAAGGGTTTTGCAATGCCTTTTGTTAAATGGACATTTTGGTGCAGGTCTGGGGAGAGGTTTGTGAAAAAGATGTCATTTGGGCTGAAGAAAGTGTGTGCATTAAGAAATAAAAAGGGTAATTCCATTTATAATCCACTTAATGATTTAAAAGTTGTAAGAAAAACAACATTGACATGGTTTTTTACAGGCTTCTCAGACTCTTTTTATCATTACACTGTTAAAACATTCAGGCCAGTGCGTGTTTTTTATTTTAGGGCACCAGTACTTCCCAATAGCAATGTATTGCATGTTTCCAGGGGAAAAAACCCCGCTTCCTTCAAGCGTCAAGCTCTGACATGTCAATTGCTATCTTTGTGAACACAAAACCCCCTTGGTTTTATTTTTTGTGACAAGCACACTGTCCTATTTACAGTCTAGGGTGAACAAACAAGGAACTGTGCCTTGAAATAGGGGTACTCAGAAAGCATCTTCCTCTCCTTTTAAGTAGGAGGGGATTTGATGAGACATCCCCTCTGGGTCTGCCATGACTGCCGTGGAGGCCGGTAATGCCACCTCGCGTATTGTGCCGCACGGCAGAGCAGCACAAACCAAAGGGGATGAAGCTGCAGGCACCAGAAGATGACAACTTAGGGGCAAAGCCTCATCCTGGCACTGTCTTCCTGATTGAAAATAGAGCCCGTTCCCCTAAGTTCTGTTTGTTCCAAGCTGCAGTAAGTATGGATTTTGCTCTCTGATGCTCAGAAAGCACAAGGATTATTTCAGTTGTTCAGTCAACTTCTGCAACAATTTCAGTAGTATTCTTGTGCTACACTCAAAGCAAGAGCTTCGAGCTTCCTAGTTAGGCTGTATCATTGGCTTTTGCAGAGGAGGTGAATGCAGATGTGGCAGTAGATACCCTACAAGCTGTAAAAGATATGAGACTGATAAAAAGAGGTTAAGAGTAGAAGCTACACTCAGCATACTGAGACTGAAATGATTTCTTGGGAGACAACTACAGCTGGGCTGGAGGCCTTTTTAAGCCAAGCACTGGGAATTGATGCTTGAAAAATTAAGTGCTTCACACCACCAGTACTGTAACAACAGGATAGAAAGTGAGTGACAGGATCAGGAGCTTTGCAACCTCCTTTTCAGGTCATCAAATATACAGTGGCAATCTCTACCACTTTTAAGGACCTGAACTGTCTATACAAATAATTAATGAATTCATTATGCCTTTTTGTCTCATTTTTCTGATGAGTTTCTCTACAAGTTGGGGAAAGAAGCTTCCTTGAGGAAGGGCTTAGGTATTATCCATTCCCCCTGGCAGTACACTCACACCTTAAAAGAGCAAGCTTTACAGAGACTTTTTTCCAAACAAAACAGGTCTGTCCTGGACCCTTCTAAAACTCTGTACTGCAGCAGGATTTCAAGTTTCCTGTCTGGTTTGCTGCTGGCCCTTGCTGCTTTTGAGGATGGGGCACAGGCAAGCACAAGCTGGACAGACACTCTCAGCACCAGCAAGGGACACGAGTTCAAGTGAATCACTCTGTACAGCTGTGGGACAGAGTAATGGATTCTTAACGACTTACACTCAGTACTTTTAACTCAGGTCTGAATGTCATTATGAAAAACGTCTCTCACTGTCACAATTGACTGACTTAAACCACATAAAAGGTTGTTTGTTTTTGGGTTTTTTTTTTTAAACAAGAAGTGGCAAAAGATGAAGTAACAACAGAGCAACTCTACTTTTATAAAAGTATTAATTTATTATAGAGAACTGGCGAAGACAGTGTGTTGAATCATTACCATAACAATTTGGAGCAGACTTAGAAGTTGTGGCCTGAATTATTATTTATAATAAACTGACCTGGCCTTGCTGCACAACTCATTCTCCATAACCACTGAATCAGGCACTGAAAGGCTTTTAAAAGCCCAGTAACAAAACAAGTGTATAAAATGAAAACACACTGCTACCTGGAAGAAGTAAGCAAGCCATCAAAAAACCCCAGAACAGTTATACCTTTAATATAAAAAACACTTTTTCCCCCCAAAAGCAGCAATGCTGTATTACTGGCACATTACACTTTGATTAAAGGAATACCATTGTGATTGAGGACATCTTTATGTATGAAGTAAAGTCTTCCAAATAATTCATAGTCCATTTCTGTACATTTTAGCTTATCAAAATACAGTAGAAACAACTAATATATTTTCTGTTCATCAGGCATCACTACCACCATTTCTCAAAGAAAACACAGTTTCTAGGAACACCGATGTTGGACAGTAGTTTGGAGATAGATTCTATCATTGGAGGTGGACCACAGATGTACCATAAAGTATCCTTAGATACGTGTTTTTCTAGATCCTTTTCAGATATTCTTCCCTCTGACAAAGAAAAAAGTAGGAAATGAGAACATAAAGTTTGATTATGAAGTAACTTCCAAAAGCATGAGTCGTTACTGGTACTTCAGAGAGGCATTTCTTAAAAATGCCAAGCCCATTTAAGGATAATGGGGATCAAGATTTGAGGCTTCCAAAACCATTTGTTCTTCTAAGGGTTTAGACTGCAGCTGGAATGCGTAGGATATTAGTCACTGAAGAGGAACATGCTTGCTTACAACTAAAAATCCCACATTCCAATAAAATAAAAAGAGGGAAGTACTTCTAACACAAATACAACAGAAATGGAAACATGATGAAGTATCTCTCAAACAGTCATCTTATCCTTCAATCCCACCTCAAGCAAAGGAACTATTTTGCTTCATAGCTTCTGGAATAAAGTTTGCAGTGGGAAATACCAGTATAAAGTTTAGAATTAGAGATTTACTAGAAACGAAAACAAAAACTGCAAAGGGAAAATTTTTCTCTACAGTAATTTGTGCAGTGAAATTGTTTAGGTTTAACTCTCATCTCTTTTTGAATCTTTAGATGTAAAAAAATAATCATGCATATAGCTTCATCCTCTAGGATGTAATTAAGCATAGGCTTTAGATATCTGTGTACGTTGCCATTATATTTACCTGTAACATGTGGCTGAAGTTCTTTACAGATCTGTGAACTCTGTTGGGTAATGTGGAAACGACATGTGATCTTTCCAGGAAACGCGTTCATCAGACCAAGAATATTTTTCTGTAATGTTAAACACACTTGCTTATACCAGAGGCCATTACATCAGAGCAGATGTATGCATACGGTCCCGGGGATTAGCACTGAGTACCAAGACCCTTGCACTTTGGTGCCGAGAACTTCACGGGCTTGATTTCACAGGGCAGACCACCTTCGTACGCAGAACTGCCGTGCCTGCAATGTGAGTACACTACAAGCTCTGTTAGAGCTTTTCTCCTTTCTTACAATAGGTTGCAATTTGTAAGATTTGGATCTAAGAAGGGGTTACATGCTTTCTTGACTTCTTCACCACATAAATTCTCAACATTGCCTCCCTCCATTTCCATATGGGTTTCCATTTAAAAAACCCCATCCTGCAGTATTTACCATTCGTTAGGAATTTTCTTGGTAGTATTACTAGACCCTTTACTCTCTTGTGTTCTCCAAGAAGGAACACCTACCAAGTAATGCTAATGCTATTTTTACCAGAGTACAAATTCCATATTTTCAACTCCCTGAATCACAACTGCAGTAGTTACCACCAAAAACCCAGCAGCTTCAGTTCAAATCACAGTAAAAGAAAAACATCTGTCAGATGCCATAGTTAGTTCTGAAACTAAGATTTAGTTACTGTGTAGATTCTGCACTATTTGGGATTTTCAGATTATGGACAAATGTTTCCGATTCCCTGAAAAGCCAAGAAATGAAGAGCAGCACAGAGAGACACTGCTGTGCTCTGCTCCACTACTCCTACTGATACTGATAATTAGAGCTAAAGACGTTACTCTTTAACCACAAATTTTGGGGTTTCTGGGTTCTTTACAAGTGCAATTTTCAGCTGACAAAAGGCTTATTGCACAACATATTCTTTCCTGTTTAGGTTTCATCCCACACGGTTTTCACAGCCTTGCTGCCCTCTGAACCTCCAGCAGGCAGCAGCATGCAGGGGAGAGTGGCTCAAATGAGTACCTATAATATTGGTCTGCTTTCAGTCTTTGGGATGTGACTCTGAACTTCTGTCCCCTTCATACAGAACCACATACAATTTGATAGCACTTTTGAAACTAATCACGTCCAGTTGAGTTGAAGTCCTAGGAGCAAGGCAGAAAGCAGCCTAAGGTAGGACTTCACCTGCTTAAATAATCCTGCCGTCATTCACAACACTTGCTTGTAACTCAGGACTCTGTAATTCAGTGACATGGACAGAAAGTGGTAAAATCTCACACACAGTGATGTCTACCATCAGCATCACTATTTTCTAGTATCCCAAGGCAAGAGACTGGCTGGTTGTAACTGAATCAAGGAGAATTTCAACAGCTCAGCAGGCTTGTTCCCACCCTGTGAATTACCAAGCAAAATGAAACAGACAGCTGAGCAATGTGGACCTAAGAGAGACGACCTACCCCTGGTGTCCCCATCACAGTAGGAAATGAGGCTCATGCTCAGTCCTCATAAAATGAGGAAAACCCAGCTAACTGGCATTTGGAAGTAGCAAAGTCAACGTGCTATCTTCTAGACTGGTAACACCAAATGCTTCTACCAGTTTGAATAATGAAATTTTCAAAAGCAGCAGGTCTGCCTATGAAATGAGAGGACATCCAAAATGAGGATAAGGACAATTATCTTCTCGTTGCCCTTTGTCCCTGTCAGCCTATATGCAGCTGCTTCTTCAGGGAAAAGATCCTCCAAACCATTAGCAACAACCCAGCATTTAGTTCCTCATGGAGATCTGTACAGACGTACTGCACAACAGCATGAAGACTCTGGTGATCCCACTGCCGCAATCCTCCACAGAGGTGAAAAATTTGCATAGGTATGTTCTGGATTGGAAGGACACGATACATTTTAAGAACTGTGATGTGACATTGCATTCTGTTCCATTCCAGAAGCTCTAATGCAAAAGCTCTGCTGTCATAAGACTGCTGAAGAGAAACTCAGGACATGCTAGCTCCTACACTGAAAGCTCTTTGTGCTTAGAACAGACTGGGAGATCAGCTGTTGTCCAAAAAGAAAAATAGATCGGCTCCAGTGAATTTTTCTGCTTCCAGCAGCAAATAAATGACTTTTCAAAGAAAGCAAACATTTAGAAATATGGAAGAAGTTCAGAAGCAAAACTAGTGATGGATCCATGACAGATTTCCAGATTTATCATACAATCACAAGCTTTCAATGCTTTAAAGAAATCTAAATCATTTGGGATGTTTCTTTATAGAAGCTATGCTAATTGGACCCTTAAATGTCATCAGTGGACCCTTAATGGCAACAACTGATCTTTCACTGCTGTGTAAATGTTGAAGAAGCCATTCTACAAGTGATTATAAATCCTTCATTCACACACTAGTACCTAAAAATACATTACCAGAAAAGCTTCTCTGGTATTTTAGAGAAGTATTTCTCTTGGATACAATTGCTCTTGATTCTTTAAATTAATATACTGTATGATGAGTCTATATGGTTACAGTATTCTAGCATACAGCATTATGCAATACTATTAGTGTATATATATACACATATATTACACTGTATACGTAATCTTTATATGATGATGCTCTTACAAGATTACAGTCAAATGTAGACATTTAGGGCTAATTGACTTATCAGTGAAGTCAGTAAGACCAGGCATGTCCAGTAACTACCTTAATTTGTACACTGGCATAAGTAATTAGCAAAACACACATGGGATTTGAGGCAGGAAGTGATTTTTGTCTCTGTATAGTGTCCCACGCTGAGGGTGTCTCTGGAATTTGGCAACAGAATGATACACACACTAAAAGCTGAGTATCACGACTTATTTGTTGGTTTGTTAGGCTTTTTAAAATTATTTACCTTAAATAAGAGTTCACTTGTCTTTTTTGCACTGTAGTACAGCTTCACTGTTCCCATTTTGTATCCGTTTCCTTTACCCTCTCGGTATCCGTGAAGATCTGCTATATGCAGCAGTATAGAAAACAATGGGTTAATTCCAACACCCCCTGCTATCAGCACTAGTTTTACAGGGGAGTCACCAGGCTGAGGATCAAAGAAGAAATCACCTCCCACTCGCAGAGCCACTTCTGAGTCAAGAGTACACTAGGATGGAAAAGAAGATATTGAATTTCAGAACTAAAGGCAAAAGTTGAAATATTAATCTTCTTGCACCACAGCCACAAGATTTGCTGGGCCGTTATTAGTTTTATTTTTATTGACCAATGAGGGAAAACTGAAGTACTTTAAACTAAACCACAGTTTCCAGCTATCTGAACTAATCTGCTTCAGTGTCTCTAGGGATCTAGTTCCACTCTCAGAAGCTGCAGTCTTCTGATAAGGTGGGATGGTGACTCCCCCTTCCCACTCCTGTAAGAGTTGAAAGAGGAATGATTCATGCACAACTTTTTCTAACAGCAGCATATGGTTGTGAAAACCTGAGGTTAATATGTGAAATCACACTTTTACTCAAACCAGTCTCATGTCAAAAGTGGCCATGCTTTGAGGTCATAAAATGAAGTCAGAATGAGCTGCACAGATGCAGAATGTTTTTCAATCCCTATTCCTAAAAAATAAAAACCACTGAGAAGAGAAGCAAGTAACCACAGGAATATTTTTTTGCAGAACCACTTCTGCACTTGCAACTTCAGAGTTGCAGAAGAAAAATCAGGGGAAAACCTTCTCTGTTCCTCTCTACTTGTAGAAATTATTTCTTGGAGAAACATGCCAAAGCATGGGTTTTTTTGATACATGGAAAACAAAAGCTTCAATAAAAACACCATTTGGGTCAGTATCTTCTTGGTGAGACAGCACTTCCTCCCAGTATGAAGGATGAAACTGCAGTACAGAGAAGTCAGGCAAGTTCGCCCTTATCACCGCAAGCTAGCAGAACAAATAAGAGCAGAAAACAGAACTCATTTCAGG
>JANIJG010026074.1:0-20458 GCA_024611175.1 Megaceryle torquata
TGGAGACATTCAAGGTGAGGCTTGACGAGGCTCTGAGCAACCTGCTCTAGTTGAAGATGTCCCTGCTCTCAGCAGGGGGTTAGACTAAATAACCTCTAGAGGTCCCTTCCAACCCAGATATTTCTAGGATTCTATGATTCTATAGTTCACAGCTATGAAATGTAGCATGTTTCTAAGACTATACATGAAGAGTTAAGAAATTGAGAGGGAAAAGAGAATTTGAGAAAAGTGCAGAAAGGACGAATATAAAATGTACAAGAGGAGAGAGCAAATATGACATGAAGGGATAAGAGAAAAAGACTATAGAAGGTCAAGTAGGGTTGGGGAAGAAGAAACAAGTCCAGAAGATAGTAAGTAAAGGTGAGGGAGCAACATTAGGATGAGGAAACCCATAAATGCACTTAATGGAAAAAGAATATAAAAAATGGCATCATGCCAAGAAAATTAAAAGGCTTTAAAAATCAAAGAAGAAAGAGGGGCCTTCCAAGCTACATTCATCAAATATTAGACATATTCCACCAGTACTTGTCAGATTTCTTCAACAAATACTAGTTGCTGCCATAGCTGGCCAAGTACTCTTCAACAAACATATTGTTCAACAAATATCAAGGAAAGTAATTCAATCATTTATCCAGCTACTGTTTTTCTAGTTATATCACCCATTTCAAAAGTAAGCTGCACTGTTATTAAATTTGTTAACTGGAATGAGTGTTATTTGTGGCAAAGCAAATTTATCTCTTCATAGATTATGTACATATGGGTCCTACCTACAGGAATAAGAACAGGAGGCTGGCAGCACTACAGTTAACTACCATACCCAGTAAACAGTATATAACCTGTTTTCATTCTTAGTGTCATACAGACATAGGTGATTTTCCTCTATTGTAGGAGAACTGGTCCTTTGCCTAGTAAGTGTCAACTTTTGGCACCCAGATTACCAAAATTAAACACTTTTGGTGTTAAATTCAAAGTTGTAGTTACCAGCAAGTAATTTACTTGTCAGCTATTGTTTAAATACACCAGTGCTTTGTCAGATTAGCCTTGTCCGTGTTATTGGAAGGGCATGTACTGAGGTAATTTTCACCTCAGTACATATCCAAATCAATTTTCAGTATGGTTAAAAGGCAACATCTTTTCTCCCTCATATCATGTTTTTCATCCTACCGAAAAGATACATTAAAATGAAGTTTAGATGCAAAGTAAACTAACAAATATTAGGAAAACATCACATGTAATGTACAGGTGACCTTGATTTAGACCCATCATGTACATGTATTACAATACAATCTTTAATAACGCAATTACATAGGAAGATTCCACATGACCATTCTTTCAATCAGTTCACAAGCTGGATGGTGTTCTGGGACTGAATTAGTTATTCAGTATTTCTTTTTATCCTCAACATTCAATATATAGTCTCACCTTATTTACTGCATAACATCCATACCCTGCTCTGAATACCTAATTATTCATTTCCTCATGGGCTTTTCTGTGGCACTCATCACTACAGTATCTGATGTTTCACAAATATTAATGAATTTCTCTTCCAACCCTGTGAGAAAAGCTAATAATACTTTCTTCACTTAACAGTTGGAGAAAGGGGAAGTAAGACCACACGAATTGCCTACAACCAGACAGAAATCAGGAGCAGGGACAAGTTTAGAGGTGCAGGTCCACAAACTTCCAAAGCCAATCCTTACTCTACCCGGCTACGTCATCATGCTGGCAGAGGTGCCAAGGACTCGGACTTCACTTACCTCAGTTATGGCTGCCTGTGCTCAACATCCAACAGGCACCCAGGCATCCAGCAGGCACCCACGGCTGTGGCCAGTTCAGGGAACATGCTGCCCAACTATCAGCTCCTGCAGCCCTTCCCACATATCTGTCTCACTTAAAAGTATTTGTCTGACTCCAGCTTTCTCATTTTGTTGTGTTAAATGGAATTATAGTCCAAAACTACTGAGAGAAAAACTGGAAGAGCAATCTGTCACTAAACAATAATAAATCTCAGGAGCCTTCCATTTGTGATACAGGTTCACTGAAATGACTTTTTAGATCCAGATCCTCAGTGCCTCCTGCTTTCCATAATGAAAGTCACTATGCTAATTCTCCACCTGCTGCCTAGCAGAATTAGCAATGGATTCCCATAGTTTCCTCACAACTGGTATCTCCAGACAAATACAGCTGGGGGCAAGGAGAGAGAAAGTGCATGTACATATATTTAGGGAATTATGGAGGTTGGTGGGGAAATCCTCAATTTACAACCTCCATAATTACATGTCTAAATTGAGAGTTGAAGTTATCTTCATGGTTAGTTTCATCTTTTGGGTTTTTTTTTTTTGTTTTGTTTGGGTTTGGTTTTTTTATCAGAAAGCTTCTGTTAGAAAAACAAAGAAAAGGCTAAGTATTACACGAGCTTCTAATGATCAACCCAGTGACAGGCAACTTCCAAATTTTTAATACTTTCTTCCTTCAAAACACCATTATGAAATCCTATTGAACATGTCTATGTATGCAAAAGCATACTTGTCTATGTATGCAAAAAGAACAGATGTCCATATACATTTAACCCTAACTCTTAGCAGTTCAGGCTCATTTCAAACATTGCAGAGAAAAAAAGATAAGAAAGCTGGGAGACATATTGACTCTAGTGAACTTGCCAGATACCAAGGTGACATTTCACAGAGGACGATTTGTCCAAATGACAGATGATGTATTCCTGACCACCTCAGTGACCAAAGCACCCTAAAAGGACAAAAAAGACTATCTTGAAAGCAGACATAGACACTACCACACACTCAAACACTGTACATGCATTTTATAAAAGCAATGCATTAAACACAATAAAGATCACTGGAGAAACAAACAAACCCAAACATACAGAGCTAAGCTACAGATTCTTTCTCTACCAAAAGTCTAGCTGATTTCTACACTGTCAAGTTTACCAACTCACACAGGGCAGAATGAAATCTCAGGAATTAGCTCCTCTGATAAACAGCTCAGCTTTCCATCAATCTCACATGAAGTGCAATCTCTGCTCTAAAAAAACAAACTGCTCTGTGATGGAGAGAGAGGAGGAGGAGATACATCACCCACGTAGTGATGGCTGAAGATATTTTTCTAGCAGAGACCCAGAGAAGGTATTATGTCTTCACAGGATGCTGAAAAATGTTGCTTTCAGCAACCATCCAGAGGCTTCCACAGTATTTTTCTGTCTCACAGGAAGACTCTTGGGTGTGCATAACTACGTACTTGCCTTGTATGGGTATGCCCATGAGAAACACTACTGGCACGTACAATGAGTCTCCTTCTCCTCTGTGCCCCAACAGACATATTTTAACTCCCACAGTAGCACAGGTGGGAGGGTCACTAGACAGCAATCTGAATCAGCACTTGGCACCCCAAGCAGCAAGGCCAAATTATGCTCAGAAGCACATGTGGACTGCAAAAGTCATCCTTCAGCAGCAGAGCATGGCTTCAAAACTGAATTAAAACACATGACTGTCAGCACCAAAACCCTCAACAGGATGACAGGCACTGGACCAGACCTGGAACATTTTATCCCTCCTTTCACCCAGAGCATCCCAAGGCCTGGCCTTAGGGTCTTTCAACCCCTTAACTTGCAGCTGTAGGTTGGTTTGGGATTTGTTTCTTTTGGTTGGTTGGGTTTGGGGTTTTTTTTGTTTATTTGTTTGTTTTCTTTTTCCACAACAGTAATAGCTATGAAGTTTTAGAGATATAAATATTTTGCTTTCTCTGTTTTCTACCTAATCAGCCTGGGTAATTAGAGTGGGGTTTTTTTCCCCAGTAAAATATTAAACTTCTCTCTCATTTCCCCACTCATCTTCAGCTACTAGATTTAATGTATTTCCAGGTCAGTTCTCATAAAGCTCTAACATTTTTCTACTCCACTTGCTTAGGAAATTCAGCAAATACTACTCAGCCAGCTTGCTCATGCTGCTTTATAGCTTGCTATGGCCATTCATTCTCAGCTGAACTGTGAATTCGAGATAAACACAAGGTAGGTGCTCTGCTTTAAAGCCTAGAATCACTCATAAAAATCCACTATACCTGCTAGACTACCCTTTCAAGCCAACTACTCTGCTGCAGGACTCCACCAGCAGTTTTGTCCTCCTCTACTCCCACTTCCAGTGAGGCAGACACCCCTCTAAGGTCCACGATTTTTCTTTGTTAAGACAGAATAACTTCACAAATATATGACAAAACTTTGTTTGAAATATCCCTTGCTGTTGCAAAATACATAGCTAGCCCGTCCCCCATCCTTACTATCCCAGCTGCAGGGCACCCAGTCTCCTCTCGTCTCCCGTGAGCAAGGTGCTAGCAGCTCCTGTGATCTTCCTTGCTATTTTGAGGCAGGGCAGTTAGTCTTCCTTTCCCTCCCCAAGAGAAGCAAGATGACAAGTAGGCAACCTCCTTTCAACTTTCTTCCACTATACACACAGAAACAAAAAAAAAAATTACTTGTTAACCATTTTTCTGCATGGGGTGGAGAAAACACAGAAAAAACATCAGTTAAATATGTCCTAAGCACATCAACCATAAGATTTTGTTATACTGAAATGGCACATCAATTTGTTAGTTGAGATTTTATTTTTCTTTTTCTCACAGAATAGAAAAAAGTTTCCTAGCAATTGCCCGTGTTAAAATGTTAGAACTTTTTTTCCTTTCAGCAAACAGATAACTATTGCTTTCCTTGGAAAGTGTCTGATTAAAAGTTAGGTTTCTCTCTTTCCATTTTGAATGTAGCATAAATTCTAAATAACTGACTAGTATTTCACTGTCTCTAATGCACAAAACCTAATATACTTTCTCCAGTTTTTCCAACTTTGCTGTCTTGAAGGACTTTTTATATTTGGGTTTGGAGGAGACAGGCTACTCAAGAAATCTGATGAAACCTCAAGACTGAAAATGTTTTGTCCCTTGCTTACAGAAAGTACATTATGAAGGCAGCTGCAATGCAATCAAAGTCACTACACAGTATGGGCTCCTTCAAATGACCTTCCCCATGATATGGTGCAGTTTCTTTGAGCACAAGGTAATGCAGTGTTCATGCTAGCTTAGTCCCAGGCCTCTCTGAAGCAGATATTGTCAATCATTTCAGACTGTGCTGAACTGAATGTAACATTTTCAATATGGTGTTTACAGTTTTCTAGTGAAGGTAAAGCTGAGACAGCTAATACATTTTACTGGGTAGTACATTAGATTCCCTTGAACTATGCTATGGATACAAAAGAGGTAGCTAACTATACTCTGTTTGCATATTGTACTAATCATCGTATCACCGTGATGTGTAATTAAAGGGCTCAGCCCCTTTTTTAAAAAAGAAAAAGAAAAACAATGAAAAAAAGAATTAAAATAAAAGGTAAAGGCTTTGAACTATGGTTAAAACCATAAGAAATCTTAACAGAATATGTTGCAATGAGATAATTGCGTAGAGCATGCTGTTTCCCAGCCCTACACCATCCCTGTATCAGAGCAAATTGGTAGGGGTAGGTAAATGAGCTACAGCCTTTAACTCTGAGAAGCAGCAATTGTATGTAAATATGTATTGACAGAAATGACCGGTGGCTGTTCAGTAAGAAAAAGCATTCGGCTGTAGATAGCTCATCCTTTACCTCCTCACTGTGCAACACCAAACCGGAAGTCCCATGAGAACAATCTTGCTCAGGAGGTTTCAGCACCTCTGTGTCCATCAGTAATCAGGATAGTGAGCAGCACAAGCAGAGCGGCCTTGGGAGTGTCATCCCCTCAAGTGTTTCAGCCTCCTCAGGACTCCTCACATACATTCATGCCTCCACAGCCCACTTCCAAGCCTTTTTCCTGAACTGTGTTGAAGGGATGTTCCATACTACCTTGCCTGTCTCCTCTGGGCTCATGTCTCTGAGGCATTCACCTTCCTCTGTATCCTCCATTAGACTTCAACGGTAAGAGGTGGGTTTGCACTCTTCCCCCTGGTACCAGCACCTCTTAGTTCCCTGCCTACACACTTTCCTTCAGTGCTTTTCAGACTTGTGAATATTTCCCTATGCACCATGACAAGGGATCCTCGAATTCTTTTTAACTGAAGTCAAGGATTTGGAAACCACCTTTCGGGGAAAAGGAGATTCCTCTTTCCTCTGTCTTACATCTTCCATTCCCTTCTTCCTCATGCTGTCCCTCTTCTGCCACCCTATCAAGCCTCTCCCTGTAGCAGGTTCTCCCCACCCACAGCCTAAACATCACACCTCCCCTTTTATCCTTCTTGCTTTAGGGAGAAGTTGCTTAAAAAATCCTGACAAGTGACAAAATAGTGCCTTTGCTAGGCTGGGGGGCCTTACATTCAACCCATTTTATATGGTGCTTTAAAGTATGTCAAGAATTATTTGTAGTTACAACAGCAATAATAGTTTCACATTGTCAGTGCTTAGATTGCTGTCAGAGATGACACCTAAAGCCTTGATTTGGCAAGTATCACTACTTTCATTTAACAGATGGCAAAACTTAAACCAAAACTTGCCAGAATTTGTTTTTTAGAGAGACATAAAAAAAGACAAAACAGATTTCCAATCCACAGTTTATGTTTTTTTACCTTCTCATCTTATAGGCACAGCTTTGTTCCTAGATAATATGTGAACTTTGTAATAGAAGAGAATATACTACCATCAAAAAAATATGAGAAAGAGTGCAGTTTCCACTGTATCTGCTCCTGCCCCATCAGCACGCAGAGACCAGATATTCCCTGCCTTCACACACACTCCTCACTTTTCTTTAGGTAAAAGCTCAGGTCCCCAGTCTAAGACTGTTTGTTCAACATAACTAGCTGTTTTACCTCAAGCTGCCCTGAAACTAAAGAGCTCTGCCATAGCTGGTAGCAAAGCCCTCTTGCAGCATCACCACTAGGTGAAATTGGAAGACAACAGCCTTCTATGGTCAAAGACTCCAAACTGTCTTTTTGGCATTATCTTCTCACAGAATCATAGAATGCTAGGGGTTGGAAGGGATCTCAGGAGATCATTGAATCCAACCCCCCTGCTTTTTTTCTAAACTGAGCAATCTGATTTTACTTTTGTCTTTAGGACAAGTAACAGCCACCTAGCAACACACACCTTCGAGGTGACCTGGTCTTGAATTCACTCTAAAGATTTTTCACTTCTACTCTGTCTGTCCCCTCTTCTCCTCTTCATGACAAGTATTTTTAAGAGGACAACGACACTATTGTTCTGAAGGAAAACTGCAACAACCTCTGACTCTTCTCTCAAAGATCAGCTGTTTGTACACTTTGCTCTTCTATTCAACCCACTGACTTACCTCCCTTATCTTCAATCTATAATTAGCAGACATTAAGGGAGCTGTTTTTTCAAAAAAGGAAATAAACAAAAGGGATCAGGGATGAGTTGAAGACTAGGGGAGAAAAGTAAAGAATCAGCACAGTCTCCCTCTTGAGAAGGTCATCCCAAGGAGGAGAAAGTGCAAAAATCAATGAATTTTGGCTCAGCAGCGATGGGAGTCAATCCATCAGGCAAACCGATGGCAGTCAGTCAGACTCTCACAGACACCACCTGTCCCTGCCAGCAAAATGTCACATTTCTGAATTCATTTCCATAGCAAGACAGCACTCCCCCTGAGGCAGCATTTAATAGTTTCACAGCTGTGAGAGCAGCTCTCCTTCCCCACCAACTGAGGCATCCTGTATCTCAAATGAATGGAGGTATGGACCACATCCAGAGTGACAATTCTTTCAGCATTGGCTTTCTTTAAGCTGGGGTCCCTAATTCAAGATTCACTAAAGGAATATCCCAATTTCCCATTTTCATGTCACTAATCAGAGCAAAACACTGCACCTGTAGCTCAGCCCAGAGTTTAACTTCTCCAGCTGCATCAAATCCTTCATGGATGAAGGTGACAGCATTGACTGAAACTAGCTACATCAAAGTGAAACATTTCACCCATGTTCACTGTAATTCTATCTGTCTGTGTTATAGCAGAGTCTTGTCACAATAGGGCTCATTCCCTTTGGTTTGTTCAAAGACCACACTTTTAATGATTGTCATTCATTGATGAACATAGAGATGACAAACTTCCCAGAAGTTCTCTGCTCATCCACACTGAAATAAGCACTTCTCTTTCCACCATAAGGGGAAGAATGCTGTATTCTTCCATTTGTCATTGGAGTATCATCAGGGCAATTTTCATTATAATGTCACCAAAATCTCCAGAAATGGCAAACTTCTAGCACAGAAATGTTTTCAGGAACTTTATTTTATATGTTTTCAATTGGCAGTGCAACAAGCTGGACTGAGTTATAGGAATGCAGATACTCCAGTTGCACCCTGAATATTAATTTTGTCCATCTAGGCATATATTAGATCATTAAAGGTAGCTTGCAAGTTTAAGAAAATGTCAAGCTGGGGGCAGGATGGCACAATCCTTTACTTACAGTTTAGGAGGCACAAGTTTAAAATGAAATTCGTGCCGAAGTTTTGATTAAGCAGAGCACTTAGGCAAAATTCTTGAAATATTTCACACTTTACTTCTTTAAATGTGTAATTCCACCATTTAGGTTCTTCTGATTTCCTCAGAAATCATAATTTACCAGCTAACACCACAAGTTATCTAGTTCCAGCAGCCCCGAAGTTCACAGGCATGAGTTAGTGAAAAAAGAAAAGAGGGGAGGTATTAATGCCAGCCAGCTCCCAAGTGCAAGAGGTTATTGTCATTGGAAGAGGATTTGAGTGAAGATACTTAGCACTAAATCTTTCAAAACAGGCACACACATTCCTCTTGTTTACTCTGCTGTAGGTTACCCAAAAGGGACAGATGAACTGATGGGAGGGTAACACCCTAAAAATAGCCCCAGCTAGCTTTGTCAACAACTGGCTTGACTGGTGTCACACCCTGCTAGCAGTAGACGTGTACAGTGACAGGCTGGCTGAGGTTTTGGCCCCAGAGTTCTTCAAGCAGGACTGACAGACTGGGATAGGGAGCCTGCCTGCACAAAAGCTTCAGGATAATCCAAAAAACCAGATACATCCCAGAGGAGAGACACCTGGCTGAATGGTGTGCTCACACTAAGTGGCATAATCACTCTGAAACATAGGATCACACTATGACACATGCTCAGAGGTATGTGATTCATCATGAAACCTAATGCTGCGCCTTCAAATTATTAATTTTTTTTTTTTTTATCTGAGAGTTGAAGAAAGAGCATGTCCAGGTTGAATCTTGTTAATTTTCTAATCTACTTATTATATGCTTCTATGCCATTTCATTTTTTTTGTGTTTTGGTGGGGGTTTTTTTTAGTCTTCTTTAAAATTAATATATAATCTGATTAGTGACATTCACAATCACTGTATGTATTAACCCAGTTGGTGGAATAATTGTAAGGTACTTTGTCTTATTTATAACACCATGATACAGAGCAGTTAAATATCCATATAATTTTATATTGTTGCCATGAAGACCCTTACTTGAAGTCAACCCTTTCTTATCTTTTCTTGCTTTTTAAGCAAGATTTAATTTGTAAGTGTTAAGAAAGTAGGAAAAATTATGTCACCCTACTTCCTTTATATTGCTTCTCCTATTTTTATTCTCACTTTTGAAGATTAATATAAAAGAGTATAGAAAAGTGTCTCTCTCGTTAATTATGCTTTAGGTAACTATTCTTTCCTCTCTCCCCCCAGATTCTATTTTAAGGCCTAGTCTTATTTTCTCATTCATTAAGAAACATTAAGAAACAGCCAACTGTATCATATAGCAGCTGATTCTTCCTTTCATGCATGTCCCCAGCTCACTCTCTTTGCATTGTATATCTCAAAGATAATTCAGATTAAATAGGTCCCTTTGAAAACAAAAATGAGGAATACCTATTTGATTTTTGTTGTTCTTTGATTGCCAATTAAAATTATAACATGATACCCACTATCTTTACCTTTTCACATAGAAAAAGTAAAAAACAATTCACATCTCCAGTGAGTTTTCCCTGTGATTTTCTTCCACCCTAGCCTTAGTCAAGAAATTATTTATTCTGAAGCAAGAGTGCAGCCTGACAAAAATAACAGAGCCAAGCTCCATTTTTCAAATTGACCCTAGGACTCACAACATTTTATACACAGATTCAGGAAGGAGTCCCTAATCAAATAGTATCATCAGTCCCAAGTATTTAACAAATCAGAACTCAAATCTCTTTCTTTTTCTAGCATATCCACAATCCTTGTGTGGTTGCACCTCTCCATCTTTGACAATAACACAGGCTTGGATAGGAATAAGACTCCATCTTACCAGAAAACACTTCTGTCACTCTGTGTGAGAACAAATGTTCAAACAGTCACAAGGAAAGAAACCACAACAACAACAACAAAAAATTTAAAAGACCATTTTATGATTTTATAATAAAAATATCATAACTGGTGAAAAGAATTTCTATCACACCACTGAAAAGCAGAGTTCAAGACAGACAGAGAATGAGTTGTTTCTGGTCATTGCTTCCTCACGTTGGAATACTCTGATCCAGATAATACTGTGGACAGAAATCTCATTGGCCAACAGCAGAAGAGGCAGTGACAACTTTACACTTTTTTTCTGCTGCACAAAGCCACAAAACAGTGCTGAATGCACAACCAGTGGATCAACATGGCATGGAGGCAGAAGTAGGCAGCAGCAACAAGAACCTTTAGCCAGTATTGCAGCCAGATGCAGCAAGTTAGTCTTTGTTCTGTCTGCTCCTGTAGCTGGATGAAACATGTCTTTTTCCCTAGGTAAATTTTAAATAAAATAGCGTATTCTTTAAAAAAAAGTTTCAGAGATTTCATTGTATTTTATGTTTTTAATTTTCAGAATTCATTCATGGTTTTGAGATTTTTTTTTCACTTCACTCCTCTGTATTTAACTGCTAAGGAAAGAGTCAGAACTGAAGGGTCAGAAACCTAAGAACCAAAAACTGAAGATTTTTCTCAGACTAAAGAAAGACATTTTTTATTGTTACCTTTTTGTTTGTTTGGTTTGGGGGTTTTTTTGTGTTTTTTTTTTTTTAATTACAAACATACTGTTTACTGAAGGAAGAGTATAAGAAAACAAAAACAAAGAAAAAAAGAAAAATCAACCAACCACACACCATATGAGGCATTTTTTGGGGTAAACACATCATGTATAAACTAAGAATAAAAAAATTGTTTAGGCCATTCGGCAGGTGTATTGGGAATAAAGATTTGCTCTGGTAACAGCTAATGCTGTTAATACAGCAATATAGAGCTGTTTGAGCACTGAACCAGCAGAACAAAGCTATCTCCAGAGTCAAGAGCACATCCTGTACATTTTCTCCACTACAGGCTTTCTGCTTGCAGCCTCTTTGTGATCTCTTCATACTCATTTAAAGTTATTTTGGAAAACCAAAGAAACCACATACATACACATTTCCATGCTTGGCTTCACAGTCTTCTGTCAGTTTATAATAAAGTGGCATTTCTCAGTGATATTGAGTGACATGAAAGACATACAGACAATTTACTAAAACAAACAGTCCAGCAGCTATAATAGTTATCTGCAGCAGCTGATGAACACCTAAGCCAGGAAGAGCCTCAAGGAGTTATCAGCCCACCAAACACTGCAGACACAAGCCACCGCTTCCATCTTCAACACAGATCTGTCAAGACAAAACACAAGTTTTGCCAAGTCAATGGCAAAACTCCTAGTGACCTCTTTGGGATCCAAAACAGAAACCTGAGTTCTTGAAACTCATAGAAGAAAAGCTGAAGAACAGAAGGGACTCCCAGGTTCTTATAGGTATGAAGAGTGTCCAGTACCAAGAGGCTATTGAACACTTGTCTCGTCTGCTAAGTCAAACCCTACTAATCTTGGGCTTCAGCTGTATCTCAAATCACTGTCAGAACACACTACACTAAAAGTTTCTAGCAGCAAGTGACTTCACAACATCTGTGCTGAAAGTAAGAATATAACGGAAGATCTTGTCCATTTCCATATTCTCAAGATGAGTGGGTTTTGCTTCCTAAGTTACTGACTACTCTGTTTGAAATAGAAAGGTTTGGGTTGGTTGTTTTTTTAATCAGCATACCAAGATAGCTATTCCTTTAAAACTTGCACCCACACAGACAAGACCTTAATTTTTAAAATAAAATTCTACAGAAGATTAATATTTTTGTATACAGTTTCCTTAGGAGGTAGTTCAGCACTTTCCTTTTTCTTTAGTGGGTTATTAAGATCATTAACATTCCAAGTGATGATTTTAAAGTACTATTAGTTTACATTATGTGGCAGAATTAAGGAGAGGTCTATTAAAACCAAAGTTTGCCTTATTTCCTTTAATTCTCCAAGGTGAACTAAAATACCAAGAAATAGAATGCACTTGTTTCAGACTGCTTCAACGAAGCAAGGAAAGGGGGAGGAAGGAAGAAGCTTTTAAATGTTATTTCTAGATTCCTTTGTATTTCTTCAACTTAGTCAACTCTGCAGAAAGAATGCCCTCTTATTTTTCTTCTCACCACTTACAGTTACAATGAGTCATAGTACCTGCCTACTCCAAGCCAGCATTTTTGTCAATTTCTACCACCATTTTCAGAGGTTTCTTCAATGCTACCTCAGCTTACTTCTTTCCCATGTTAAAGAGGCAGAAGCCAGGTACAATGAGTAGCAATGTTAATACTGAGCAGAAGAAAAGAAATTAAAATGCTTGGACATAGTACAGAACTCTGCTACTGTATTCTTTCAACTAGACATTTTCCTTCCATCCTCATTGTCCAAGAAGTAAATAAGCAAATGACTACATCTACCTGTCAGGTTCAAGCCCCAAACACTTTAGAAGCTGTATAAACAACACTAAGAGAAAGTAAAATCCTGGGGAGTTTTAAAAAAATAATAATTTGCAACTCACTATATGTTTTAGAGGTACTCATTCTTCTGAGAATTTTTGAGTAGGACTTCATCCACTAAGACATCCTATAGGATGTAGTCTGTGTGAATTACACAGGGCCACTTACAGCCAAAAGAGAAAACCCAGGTACCTTTAGATACCTTAGACTGACCCTCAGTAGAAGCATCCAAGATGGATCACATGAATCACTCTCTGGAAACACTCCTCCTTCCTTGTTTACAGTACAGACCCTTCCAGCCAAGGTGTCATCCTTTGGTCGTCTAAACGGGCATGACTAGGTGTAGGACTCATGAAAGCTATCTACTCTCTGCTCATTTAAATAAACCAACCTTCATCCTTCTGAAATATATAACGTTGTTCAACTAAAGAATGATATTCTATTACAAACTTAAGAAACAATTAAGTACAGGAGTTACCTGCCATAATTTACAGACCTTCTTTAGTAAGCCAACAGTAAATGCCTACAGGTCAGCTCTGGACCTCTCACCTGGATTAAAAATCCAGGCTTGTTTTACTGCAGTGAGAATCATGGTTCAGAAAAGATCAGTACAAAAGTTATTCCTCTGATGACCAAAAAATATAATTCAGCTAAAACCAAAAAGCCAGTAGTCCTTATATGCCTGGTATTCTGCTAGATATGTGCCTTTTACTATTTATTTCAAATAAAAACATATCTTCCTCCAAGTATCAAAGCAGACATAAGATAAACACACACACACACCCCCTTTGCAGCCTTCCTTTCTCAAGTAAATCCTCAATTTACAGCTTATCCTCATAGAAGTCGGAATGAGAAGCACAGCTGAGCATAGGAGGAGTTTAACCAGGAAACTAGAGAAATCAGTCTCTGGATGGATATGCTATTTCCATGTCTTTATAAAACCATCCTCTCAGGAGGAGTAAGTTTATACATCACACATGGGGACCCCATTATGGTCACAGAGGGTAAAGGGGAGAATTCTTGTGCTGGAATAGGACCATCATTCCTTCCCACAATTTATCACCCAGATTTCAGGAAAGTATTGAAATTAACTCTCTCAGGTCCTGTTTTAGCACAGCACTAAACTACATTAACAGGCTTTGGAATTGCTGTATTTGGGCTTCTGGATCGGTAGCAGTCTCTACTGGAAGTATTTTAAGTGATTTGCAATGAGAGAACCTTGTTTCTTTGTGACACATACCACATGTTATCTTTCTTAAATCTCTTCCAGAGTCTACCTTAACAAATAGCATCAAGGATTGAGAAGCTGCAAAAGCCAGCATTAAAGCTCAAGGTGATCTGGCCAATGGGGATCAATCAATCTGGAAACAGAGAATGTCATTCAGGCAAAACAAGTATTACCCAAAGGAGTATATGGGATGGAGAATGACTGTGTCAGTGCATCAGCTTTCTAAGAAAGGATCTGAGGATTACTGCATACCACAATCTGAACTGGACAACAGCCATTCTGTTCTTGAAAAAGAAGAATGCATTCAGGTGAAATTGCAAACAAAAATACAGCCTGAAACACAGGAAAACAACCTTTTGCTCAGTGCTGAAAAACTTCCCTGTTTGTGTATCATATCTCAAGAAAGTGAAGATAGTTCACATAACAAACAAAAAAGGATCAGTAAGCTGCAGGGCCTGCCCTCTAAGGAAAGTCCACAAGAATAAAAACTGTCCAGTGTAAGGAAGAGAGCGCTAAACGGTAAGAGCTTTCAGATAGATTCATACAGCTGCAAAGAAGAAGAAATTAATTATTTACCCATTTCTATTGTCAGTGAACAGTAATTGTTTTGATCAACCTGATTTTCTCTTGCAGCCAAATTCAGGAGAATCTTTCCAGTAGTAGGGAGTGGAAGAGATTGCCTGAGAACATTGGCTAAACCACCACTGGAGGGGTTTTTCACAACAGGCCTGACAAATATCATTAAAGAAGATTCAGGCATAGCTGATCTGCCTCAGGGACAGAAGCATGAACTAGGAAATTTTTCAAGGTCTTTTTAAGGTTGTCATCTTCTAAATACAAAACACATGGGCACATAATGAGTAGAAACAGCTGCAATGCAGCATTTAATTTGCTAAAGCTGGTACCAGATCAACATCATCCATAGTTTGCAGCAAGCTGTTCAAAGCCCCAGCAAAACTACATTGTTAAAGCTCCTGCCACTGACCCCCATTTCCCTGGGATAGCCCATGTACTACATGGGCCACTGCTGTTTAATTTTCAGGGTGGACAGATGTTAGAAATTGTTTGCACTGGGGTCACACAGGTCTGAATTTTCTAATCTGGAGATGCCTGTATGTAAGATGACAATTATTTATACCCCTCTAGGCACACATACATGTATAAAACAGACATAGGACACACACCATTACAAACACCACACAGAATCTAAGCCAGGCTCTTCTGGTTTTTTAAAGCAATCTTACAAACTTGAGGAATGTAAAGGAACAAGCACTCTGTGAGCTTTACAAATGAAAAGGAACAAGCTTTCAAACTGTAAGTAGCATTGAATGATTTCTTTGCCATTGATGCAGATCCTTGGTGGACAGTCTGCTGCCACTTTGAAAAGAATAAGTAACGATTATTCGATTAGGGAGTGCTGACATTTTACTAGATGGTTTCTTCTTTTTGATTTAGCAGCATACATGAATTTGGAAGTAATGCTGAAACAAGGAGCTACTCAGGACAGAGTAGGACAGAAGTGTCTCCAAAACAAGTCTTACAGTCTCATGAGGGAAAGCTTATTTGGGCTGTTCTGTTTTGTTTCAGGAGTAAGCACATATACTACTGAATTTCATACTTCTGTGAAAAATGCAGGGGTCCACATGCCTTTTAAATCATGGGATCTCCCTCTCCTGGGTCAGTATGGGTTTTTTTTGTTTCATGTGGGTCTGCTGTACTGTTTGATAAAGAAGTAGTTGACTGTCCAAGTTACCAAAGGGCAGACGTTCAGATCAGTGGCTAGTAGCCAGTAGTTAATAGCCACAGTCTTCAGCCAGATGGTCAGCAAACTGGAAGGTGAATGGCTTCACCAAGAATGGTACAGCTAATCCTCCTACATCTTTCTCCCATTGTCTCTCTTTCATGAGAAAGTAACACCTTGATGACAGGAGAGAGAGTAGGATATTCCAGATACTCCACATAGGAGTTGAAAGTGAAGACATTAATTCAGCGCATGAACAAAACTTATAATGATTTACAGAATATCTCTGTTGAAGATTTTTAAGGGTTGAGATCTGGTATCATTGATGGAGCAATGCATTAAGTCAGATTGTTAAAGAAAAGCAACTGAAAAAATGAGCAAATAAAGCAGTCATCTTAAGTTCATCTAGTTCATTCCAACCTCCATTTTCAAATCAGAAGCAACAAGTCCAGATTGTGTTACAACCATCTCTTCTCTTACGCACAATGGAGAAGGGAAAATACTGGGTCGGGAGCCCAGGACCTGTCCTGGATGCTCTGCAAGAACAAGACAAGACCTCACCTTTCACTGTAGGTAACTCAGGATTGTAATACAAAAAGCTATAAAATACTGGCAAAAAAAGGCGGGAAAGGGCGGAAAAGGGCGGAAAAACTTAATGACAGGAATTTTGTGGCTGGAAATGTAAGTGCTACCTCTCTGCTAACCTACATGTTTGCTTGAGTCAAATTGTAAGCACTAGCTTTCATCTGGATTGAAATTCATGGCTACTTCGAAGCCTTCCTACTTAACAGTAATGTTCAAAGGTGGTAGTTTGTGCAGATTCATCCTTTATAGCACTGGTTGTTCATTACATTTATCTGAAGGTCCACATTCAATCTTTATCATCCTTTTTATTGAATAAATGAATTCTTATTAATATTTTAAGTGGTTTTCAGTAGATGTTAATGAAGTGTGGGAAGGTCCTTCAGGGACTGTACTTTTCTGTTACACTGGAACTGACACTAAGTGATGCGATAAACAGTAGCATGTTATGAGTTTTCACATTTTAGCTGGGAACATCATCATGGAGCTAAAAGGTTCCTTCTCTGTGTGCAATATGGAAAATAACCAAGCAAATTTAACAAAATGCATCAATAACACATACAAAAATAAAACACTTCAGGAAACACGTAGTAGAAGTCATCTTGTAGTCCAGACAAAATGTCCTATGAAAATGTTGTTACGACTACTGCCTGTTCTCAGACAAAAACAACCACTTATAAATAAAGAATTGAGTCTGGATTTATGGTTTACAATTTCTAGCCAAAACATAACAAGTCACCCAGTAAAGGGAGAGTCAAGTCAATTGCCCTTCTTTTCCCAAGTATCAGTTGCTTTAAGAAGAAATTACTCTTTTCCTGCATAGAGCTACTTTTCAAAACTATTCCATAAAAAAAGATCAGCAGATGATCTTGTTATGAAAACAATTCTGATCTCCCGATGCTAAATAATGCTTCATCACTCACTGTAATTCCAGATGATCTTAATTTTATATGATTTTATTTTATTCTGTAACGGAAATGTAATTTTTTTGTCTCTTTATAATAATCTAATGAAAATGTAGCATTTATTAAATTCACATATTTAAAACATTTTTTATCGAATATATAAATAAGGGAGTAGTCACTGAGGGTGCATTGTTCATGCCAGAATCCTCTAGTGCTCTCAGAATGTCACTGGTAAAAAAATAACAGATATAGGAGGAAACACAGAATGATTGACCCAACTCTGTAACACCATTGGATATTGTATAACTTACTTCCAATGTTTCCATTTCAACTGTACTGTGTCTGAACTAAAATGTGTGTTTTCTCAGTCACTGATGACATTTTTTTTTTAATTAACAACAATACACCATGTTAAAGCGGTGTCCTAGTTACTAAAATGAGTTAATGTATTGTGATGCGCATCAAGCCTATACAGAAAACAAACAACAACAACAAAAAAATGGCAAAAGAAAGAGTTCCTTACAAGACAAAGCTCATGTAGGGAATCAGTCCTAGAATTACAGTTTACCAGAATCCTAAAAGGCTAGGTAGGAAAGACAGATAATTTTGACTTTACCTAAGAACTACAGCAACCTGTGAAACTCAGTAACTTCATAAAGACCAGATCCCACCTCTACAGAATGAGATTCTGTTGCCTGAAGGAGAATAGTAAGCAAGAGACTTGAGATATGAAATTTGACCCAAACAAGGCATAATATTTACTGATTGAAAATAAGCTAGGTGAGCTGCAAGTAGAAAAAATATGGAAACCTAAAATTAAGGTTGGCTCCGATTTCAGTCCATTCACAAATAAAGATCTGCTGGTGATAGTGATGACATTACAGCACAAAATGACTTTTGAGAACACAGCTTAATGTTAGAAAAAGCACAGAGCTGATAAAGATCATATATCACACCGACACTGCTGTTATCACCAAAGTACCATAGATGACTGGTGCTAGATGAAGCCATTCATTATAGGTGGTATTAGAGTGCAGTTGAAAGTCTCCCCATCTAAGATAAGAACTGAGACAATTTCAGCAGCTAAAAGTGCTTTTGATCAGCCAATCTCTTCTCAGATTAGCAGTTTATTTCCTCTGGTTTGTTCTCCAAGAAACCCAGCTCTGAACTGATGCTTTATCGTATTTGTCTCCATCTGTACTGATATATGGGCAAGCTACAAACTTTACACACTAATGGAGGAAAACATTCATTTAGCTGCAATAAGTACCATTCTCTTACATTCATTTTAGGAACTTGTGAAATGCACTAGGTATGGAGGGCACAAGAAATATGACAAAAACATTACTGGGCCAAATTCTCAGAGAATTCTGGCAGTATGCCAGAGGTACTCCACACCTAAATTTTTTGAGTTGGGAGGTTATAGTAATCTATATGGTGGTGTCCTTTAATATGCCCCTAAATAATAAATAAATAAAAAAGAACAAACTTATTTTTACATTATTTTTATGGTACCTTCTGGTTTTGGGGGGAAAAAAATAAAAAAGAAAAAAGATAGTGCTGTACACTTACATAAAAATACAGACTAGACTACTGTAGCCAAAACCATCACTGCTTCCCTGTCACATTAAATACCTAATATTTGTGGAAGCAGACTGGGGGGCACATGGGGGCCAGAAGGACTCCAGCCATTAGCAGTTACATGATTACTGTAAGAACAAAACCCAACAAACAAAAGAAACCAAGACAACAATATGTATAGGCAAAGTTTTCTGAGGGAAACAAATTGTATCCCACCAAAGTGCAGCCCAGATGAGAGGCTGAATTCCGCTGAGCACAGCTCATTTTCTTTCTGCCCAGTCCAGATCCTGCCTATCCATCATGCAAGAAACTAGCTGCCATATCCACACCCAAGAACACGTCATCTGATTGTCACAAAACCTTAATTTCTCCTTTTACCTTGAAATCTACAATGCTGTGTCTCAGTGCAATAGGTGGCAAATGAGACTATTGGACTATTCATGCTAAAATAGGCAGCAAATAAGAGTTTGTACTAACACAGTACCCAAAGACACAAATTCTGGGTAGAGCAAACTCTTTTTAAAAGTAAAATATTCAGGGAAGAATAATCTGAAACAACTACTTGAAACAACAAAGTCTTCATTTGAGCAGCTACTATAACAGAAACATGGTCATCTTTCAGTATAAAAAGCCTAAACTTGTCTCCTGAAGAACAGAACAGACACATCTGGGGGAAAAGATCACAGAGGCATTCTTCAGTAATTATAGTCCATCTTATCAAAGGTTTAAGAGACAAGAGTAGTCATTTAGAGATGAGGCACAGATGTATAGAATGCTGTATGGGCAGCATTATTAAGATGACTGCTACACAGTCTGCTCTGTAAATATGCTAATGAAGACAACACCAATTATAGCTTTTCTTTTATTCCTTGAAGTCCTCAGAAAGATGAAGGTAAAGGAACGATGAAAATATGAACACTTCTAGAAACATAAACCACTAGTAATGCCACAGTATGACAATTGTTCAGTACCTTGACAATATTACTAGACAGAAGATTAAGTCAAAAGAGCTCTCAGGTGACTTTGATAGAAGTATTAATCTTTTCAGTTTCCTTGGTATTTTCTCCTCTATATGCAGATAAGCATAAATAAATACAATTATTTACATTATATATAATTATATAGATAAATTTATGGACTGTTCAGACTCCTGACCAAGAGCTAGAGACATTTGCTAATAATAAAAACCTTCTGGCATATCGTTGCTGCAGTCAAAGAATTCCACTAACACCTTTCTCAGAAACAGTGGCGTAGATAGGCTTCATTTTTCAGGACTCCAATCTGCTAAACACTTCCTCTTTTCTGGAAAGCTGACAGCCTGGGTTTGCTAGTTTTTGTTTTCTCTTAAGTTTAGAAAAATTGTTCCACTTTTTAATTATTTTTTCCACCTTGCCTCCTTTATATAGGGAGCTTATAGGAAAGACACAGACTTTTTACCAAAGCCTATAGCATCAGGGCAAAGGGCAATGATTATAAAATGAAAGAGGATAGATTGAGATTGGACATAAAGAAGAATTTAATTGTTTTTTGGTTTGGTTTTTTTTTTTTTTGTTTTTTTTTTTTTTTTTTTGTTGTTTTTTTTTTTTTTTTTTTTGTTTT
>JANIJG010026074.1:20558-33437 GCA_024611175.1 Megaceryle torquata
TTGTTTTTTTTTTTTTTTTTTTTTTGGTTGGTTCTTTTTGTTTTGTTTTGGTTTTGCGTTTTGGTTTTGGGGAGGTTGGGTTTTTGTTTGTGGGGTTTTTTGGTTGGTTGGTTGGTTTTTTTACTATGGGAGTGGTGAGACAGTGGAATGGGCTGGCCAGACAAATTGTAGATGTCCCATTACTGGAAGTGTTGGGGCTTTGAACAACCTGATCTAGTGAAAAGGTCCCTGGCTATGACAGGTGGGTTGGACTAGATCTTTAAAGGCTTTTTCCAACCCTAACCTTTCTATGATAATTACTTCTGAGGCTACTCATAGTTTTTAAATGTTAACATCACTACAGGTTGCATATTTCTTTAAGTCTTAAATAGAAACATTTGTACACAAAACAAAATCATGAAAGATAATAATTTGCAATAAAGACATTTTATTATATAAACGATAGAGCTTGCATTTATACACACAATTTAAATTACTCTCTAGGAAGCCCATTTTGCCTACTAAGAAGTAACAAATTTTATGCTATAGGTTGGATATTCAGTGCTGCTGAATGTTTTTAACCAAGTAATTCAATCTGTGATGTGAGCTCTTTGTAGAACATACATTCTGAAATGAGCATTCAGTTTCTGCGTTACAGACTTCAATTCTTAAAGCCTCACATATAAGGAGTGGTAATTGCTTAAGTACATAAAGATTAGTGACTATGATGTAAAATCCACTTGCAACTTACCATTTCTCTCACAAGATGTTCAATCGTTATGAGTCCCTCACAGTGCAAACTGTGTGCCTTGGCTGACAGACAGTCCCAATGATACATATCATTGGAATCTCCTGAGGATTGCAGGGCAGAGGGGACAAAAAGGAGAAGAGCAATAAAAGTCCAAAAACCGCAACTACAGAGCATCTGTCTAACCTGCCCTTTCTCTGTTGAGGGTAAGTTTTTATCTGTCATGGGGACTCAAGAAGGAAAAGATAGCCAGATAGTTTGTAAGTATTGAAATCAAAATTTAAGACAAAGGTCTCTCTGTTTTCAAGTACTTATGCACTGAAACTATAGTTCAATATTTAATATTAAGGCCTGAAATAGAATAATGAAAACAGACATTTTTAACTATGAAAATATCTTTCCAGCTTTATAATAGAGGTGCATGATAATGCTTTCATTATAAAGACAGCGATAAAGGTTCCATCCTGAGATTTACCCTGAAGGCATCTTTCCATCTGTAACAATGAAAAAAATCTCTGCTTTCACAGACTTAACTATGAACAATTTCCTTCTGAACTATTTTTACAGATGAAACTAAAATACTGATCTGACTCCATTTCTGGACCTTATTTCTATTATCTGTAGATTAAAAATAGCTTACATTCCTAAGTGTAAAAAAAAAAAAGAGTATGCTTTTTTTTATATCACATAAATCTTATCTGAATATTTGTACTTTTGCTTCTTCTCTCCCTGTAGAATTAGGATTTTTGAAAGAACTTTCACAATGAAGTTAACAAGGATTTCAAAGAAGGAAAAGTAGTAATTAAATCTATGAAAATGGGCATTTCATTCCACTAAAAGTAAGGCTGCACCTTCAATGACTTTATCATTAATGAGCTTTTATGATTATGGAAAACTAAGCATATAGCAATGTCCTTTTATAGTTTTAAAGTACACCAAGGATAGATAGATCATCTATCATTCACTACTGTTAGCTATGTTGAGGAACCTACAGAAAACCCCATCTCCTAATGCTTATTCAATAAAATAAAACATTTCACGTTTTTTGTGTGCATTTCTTTTAATGTAAGACAAAAAAAAATCATTAATTTTTCTTGATATATGTAAACCTACTTTGAAGCTTATTGAAGTCTTGAAGGCTACAGACTTGGACAGCTCTCTGAAATGAACAGTTTTCTTTGCAACATCCCCCATATTTCCAGCTAAAGGAAATACAATTTGGGAACAGTATTTTATCTCTCTCCTACTTAGAAATAAAATGGTATCTGTAGAGAGAAAGGGGAAGATAACTGACCACTTGAGTCTCAGAAATCTTTCAAGAAGGATTCTGTCTAAAACCTAGAGTAAGATTTCAAATACCAAGAAAAGTACATGCGTCCCAGATTTCAAAAGGGAGACTCCACATGGATGAATAAGATGTATCTTGCTGGCACCTTGGAAAGGACATTAATTTTGTAAAGGTGAATGAAGGATCTAGATGGATTCCCATCCAGAACACCCAGGCTTACTCATAGGGAAATCTAATCTAAACTCAGAATTAAAAGTAGGTAATTTTCTTAGCCATGGTCATGAACATATGTGCCCCTGGACACATAGCACATGTGGTCAAGGAGAGACTTCACTTATCATAGACTTTCCTGTAAACTATCACATTCCAACCATCTTAAGCACCAAACACCTGCTCAGCTGGTCTTACCTTCTCTCCTGGGTTCAACAAAGACTACCTTTCCACTTGCTTCCACTACCTAACAGGAAAGAAACAACAGAACAGAAATAGAAAAGCTCTTTTAATAATTTGTATTGTGCTCCATTCTTTTTCATGTTTGATGTGTACAAGAAGCCACTAGAATTACTCAGCAATAGCATCTGCAGTATATTCCATTATGGATTGATACCTACTTTCATCCTCTTTGGACCTTCCTAGCTCATGGCAAGAAACAATATGGTTCAGATTCTCTAATCCCAAATTTCTACTTGAAAATGTTGATTCTGTGAAATCAAAGCTTTTCTGGATACCACAACCTTTAAAAGTACCAATGCAAGAAACTCCAGACTAAACATCCTGCTTTCAGATCATCCCAAGAACATGGGCTGCTGAATGGCCAAGTTCTCCAGCTTCTAAGTTGTCAAGCTGTCAAACTGAATACTCAGGACAATGGAGGGTTTGGGTGTGGATGGGTTTTTTTGTATTTGTTTGGGGTTTTGTTTGTTTGTTTGGGGTTTTATTTGTTCACTTTGGTTTTGTTTGGTTGGTTTATTTGGTTTTTTTCTTGGTCTGCATCAGGAAAAAGTGAATCTGGCATTTCCTAAACAGCAGAGCAAATCCTATGTTGCTTTAGCCCTGTTTTTGGATCACCAGCTCCCTTCAGTTGCCACCATCTCTTATAAATCAGGTTCTCTACACCCAACTTTCTTTATAGCTGTCTTGATGGTCCCTCAACTACTTGGGAGAGGACAGTCCCTCAGGTCTAATGATGAGTTAAAATGGATGGCAACATACAAATTCTTTAACCTCAGCATTTTTTTTTCGAGGTTAAAAAGACAGGTTCTTTTAATGCACACACGTGCAACAGAGCTTTTTAATAAACAAGTATATATTCTGAGGGAGGATTTTTTTTTAATCTATTACAAAGAACAGTGGAACAAAGAATAAAAAACTGTCCTTGAATATATCTTGCACACATGGACTTAATAGATAAGGTGTGCTTGCTTAGTTCCACAAAAAAAAAAACAAAAACAAAAACAAAAAACAACACACCACAAACCACCAAAAAAACAACCGAACAACAAACAAACACAAAACCAAACCAAACCAAAAACAAAACAAAAACCCAACCCTGAAACAAAAGCTCATAGCTTCTTCAAGTGCTTAAATGTTTATGCCTCTCTATCACAATCACAGATGTCTTCTGTCTAATCACTTTGGCTGACCTCACTTGTATACACCAACTCACTCTCCTTTATTTGCAACTCCCACATTCCACATTGGCATTCTTCTACAGTAAATTATGGTCTCTTAAGAAGTGGCCCTTCAGGGTACCAACACCTTTGCCAGGGATTAATAACAGCTTTCACTGCTCTCAAAAATGTTAATTATCTCTATTACTTGCACAAAATAGGGGAGGCAGAGTGTTTCCTTTGCCAAGACATTTGTATTTTCTCTTACTAATTCATTCTCTGTTTCATCCTATGCGAGATAGATCCTCAGAGGGAGAGCTGTTATCAAATCCATTTCTTACAGGGCCAAACAGCACTTCCTTTAGATTCATGTTTGTTCTGTTAATGATCCTCATTTTCACAGAATGTCTGAACACAAGCACATTTAAAATAACAAGAGTTTCACAAAGAGTTTTCATTCGATATAATTGAAGAATTGACCACACACAGAAAGAGGTTGAAAGTTTAGTGCTATTTACATTTAAGATTTTGGAGAAGTCACATATCTATCTTAATTTTTTGTTCTCTGATATTCAAATACAACAGCTAACGTGTTATAGAGAGAACAGATATTTAGTTTCACTTTCATTCCTGCAAGGATTATACAAAGATTTCCAGGCAGCTTGCTTTTTGAAACAGGGCAATCTCTTTCAATTCACAAACCCATGAGAATGTGCTTTCCATTGTACCATCTCTGCTTGAATGACACTTGTGTTTCTCCAGTGAAGTCAATCTGTTGTGAAGGACATTGAGTGCTGTGCTGAGAGTAACATCCTTTGCCTGTAAGGCAGTGCGAACAACCTGAGCCAGTCCATGAAAATCACTACACACAAGCAAACAGACAATGAAACGAAGGGCATTCAGCTAAAACCACAGACCAGATGCTTCCATGGTATACTTTCACTATGGTTCACTTAATTCTGTCAAAGCCTTTATGATGACAGGGAGAGAGACATGAGAGTGCATATGTTCCGATGTACTTTTTTCTCTTTTTCCCAAGGCTGGGAGAAGATTTTAACTGGCAAATTCAGGAGTCTCCAATCAGCCCTGAAATTCCATGTTTTCCAAATCTCAGAAAGCAGCCCATTTTTGCAAGATATTTTGAGCACAGCAAATAAATGCTCTAGTTTACAAGACACAAGTTTCTAAACAGAGGTCTTACTGGTTTGTCTTCTCTTATAGATATTGAGAAACAAACTATAACAATTTACAAACAATAAAATGCTGTAAGTTGAATTATGTTTCTGATACAAGCATTCCCTAAAAACAGATGGTAGAAGGGAGGAATTTTTTTTTTTATATGTCATTTCATAACAATTATGTCATGTTTACACCACTGTCCCTCCAAAAGACAAAGGTTTCTGTAGAAAGGGCCATTGTAGCTCCTTACTGTTAGAAGAACAACTAATTTTCATTCTATGGAAGCATTCTGTGACCTATTCAACAGGTTCCTAGTGCATCATTGTAACTACAGAGTGATTCAAATGACATTGCCTTATAACAGACTGGTTTGTCTATACTGACAAGAGAAGAGAAAAAGAACAGAGCATTTCTCACATTAATACCACATCATTACTCCTCCAGTTCTTCAAAATCTTCTTCAGGTCCCCCCCAAAAGCTATCAGTTAGAATCTCTGACCCTAGACACTGGGAACTGTTGACATGAAATGAAACATTGTAACTGCATGTAACTGTCAACACCAAAACCAGGGCACTGGTAAGAAAGATCTGTATTACACTTTATTCCTGCTTCTTGTACAAGACTATTGTGCTTTCAATGGGATTAACACATAATCACTTTCCCCACCACTTCATGGTAAGGCAAAAAGCAAGTAGAAGTCTTATACTGACTTTAAACCACTGCAGGCAGTGGTTTATAGTTTCAGGTTTATAGTTTCAAAGATGTTAAAATCAGAACAAAGCCGTTAAAATTACTTACTCTGGCCACCTTTATATCTAACAATACAGTCTGCCCATATACCCCTAAGAACAATAAACTCTGGCTAAAATAAGTTTTGTCAGACCATTTTGATGTCAAGAGAGTGCTAAGAATCCTTTTTCACTCACAGTAATTTGTCCTGGTGATCAGCCTCTCTCACTAGCATTTTTTTTGTGTATGCTGATATTCCATTTTAAATTTACTGGCCTTAAACTTTCAGCCACTGGTTCTGTCTTTGCCTTTTCCTTCAACTGGATAATTTAGAACCCATTTTTTTCCTCCCTTAGTGTATAATTACTATATTGCAAATTTACCCAAGACAATTTTCTGATAAACCAAAGTCTTTTATCTCTCTCTGAGTGTGCATTTCTGATGGCTCTTCAATTCAGTAGCAGTTTTTTGTTTACTTTCTGGACTGAGTACTGGCATTTTCACAGGCTCATCTGAAAAGCATCTACCCAGTGTCCTTTTGTTATTTTTGCGTTGGGTGGGTTTTTTTGTTTGGTTGGGGTATTTTTGGTTGTTTGCTTGTTTTTTTTAATGTAGTTCTCATCAGTTCACAAGTCACTGCAATCCTATGGTCTTACATAGTTTGCCACATGGTACCAAGTCAATCCCATTATCTCCCACTATTCCCCACTCTTAGCAATAGCAGTCAAATTTCAGAAATTCATTTTAAGTCTGATTTTGTGTTACAAGACCAGCATCCCCTCTGTCCCCCACTTTCAGAACAGAAGAAATTCCCTCCACATGTACTTCCAACTCCCTATGTCAGCTTATAGAATGTATATTCCAGCATTTAATTCTTCATTAAATTCAGCCCATTTCAGTTATTTCATTGCTTTGTCCCAGGCTGAAGTCAGGCTAAACGTTTTAGGTTTAACCATGTTACCTTGCTTGACCTTTAAGAACAGCCAGAATTATTTTAGCTTTTGCCAACAAGTTGGGATATAAACAGAGCTTATTGCATACACATCATTTTTGCTCCATGCACAGAAGAAAAAAAAAAAAAAAAAAGAGGACTGTTGCAACTTTTTTTCACAAAAGAACCCTTGACTTTAAGCTGCCAAGATTCATGTGTTTGGCTGTGTCTCATTCAGGATCTGGTGACTGTCAAAAGGATAGCCCTTAAATAAGCAGTACAGAACACCATACACCTCTCTCAGTGGAGTACCCAGCACCAACTCCAGCAGCAAAAATAGTAAATATTTGTGGGATGATAACTACAGAAGGCAGAAACAATTTCTTCACTTGCACAGCAACAGCTAGCAGCAGCAGCAGCCTCAACTCTTCAAAACTCAACTTTCCCATCCTGAGAGAGCAGAGATAAAAGGGAGGAGCCATAGGATATCAGCAGGACACAAAAAAAAAAACCCAGAAGCAAACAAAAACCAAAAAACAAGGAAGTAATCTTGCAGCCCAATCTTCAATATTTTTATTTATGCATTGCTTACATGCAAACATCCTTCAGAAACACAGGACTACAAGAGATAGGGAGTGTGCAGCAGCAGCATGTTCTCTGAGCACAGAACCAGTTCTCAGCCTTCAAATCATATGCAGAAGACCTGGGCAAGAGGCTGAGAACCAAAAAGGGAGCAAGAGTGAGTTTAACACTAAAGAGAAGAAGAAAAAGAAATTTAAAAAAACCTCTCTTCAGGCCATACTGGACTATGTAGAGTGCTTAAGGAACAGGGCTGGCAACATCCTCCCATTCATTCCTCAGCAGGTATCTTTTCTGTGACTAGGGACCTATATGTATTCTAACTACAGGCCCATGAAAAACAGAGGTACAGCAAAAGCTTTCAGATCCCGAGTTTACAAATCTCCACAAACAAAAGGTTCTCCCCACCCCCCTCAAGCTGTTTTATACTGAAGGAAAGAGTACATTGCCCAGTTAAAGGCTTGCAACCAGGAGGGAACGGACTGTGCTAAACATATAACTGTCCCGAAACATTTAATGAAAAATATTACCCTACAGTTAGAATAATTAGACTTCAGTAAGATGGAACGTGAGAAAAAGACTCTTTGTGACAAGCTAGATAACCCTGTAGCCAGATACCTCAAAATAAAGTGAAAACTTATGCCAGTTTCTTTAAGAGAATGATGCTGTTTCAGGGATTTTTGTCCTCTTATCACCTGCCACATTCAGCTTCCCTTTGCCAAATTTAATTTCATTATATTTCTTGTAACACTTCAAACAACACTTCTGACTCTGCTTGGTGTGGATGCCTTACACATATTTGTAGATGTTTATTTTCTTAACCCCACCTTTTAGCCCATGATTAGTTGAGAAATATAAATTCTCATTTTCCTCATCCCACCTACAATATCTGTTATTTCCCCAGTTATAACATCCAACTAGCTCTTATTTTACATAGGTACACAATGCGCTCCCATCCAGAAAGCTAAGTACACATAACTATCTCTATTTCTAAACTCACTGTATCGTCAGGAAAATTTTACCATAATTAAGAGTCTAAAACAAACTTATCCCACTGAAGGCCTTTAAAGTTTATGGCCCATCCATGTGTCCTGCACTGGGTAATTTGTGAAATGCTGTGTTAGCAGAACCACAGAAGCCTAGATTCAGCATGAGTAGACACTCCCTCCCACACTCCCAACTAATTTATAATCTACACAGTATTTTAAGTCTCAGACAGATGACTGTGAAATAACGATGCACATACTGATTATCTCTCCAGTCTAATAATCTGAGTTGGAACTTGCTGCAATGATGACATTTCACAAGGAAATGGTCGAGTGCCTTCTCTTCAATCTTTTAGTATATCAGAGAGCTTAGGAGAGAAGCTCTGCACAGACAGAAACAGCTACAGTCTTATTATATGGAGTTAAAGGGAAGGCACTGTGTAACACATGCTGTTTTCAAGCCTTTTATGCTTGAGGAATTCTTTTTAATGTTCACGGACAAAGTACAAGTTTGCTATAACTGAATTCATTGAAAATTGTTGGGTTTCTCACTACCAAATAAGAAGATATGCTAAACATTATTTTTATTAAAAAAAAAATAAAATCAAGCTCTTCTTTTTCTTGTGGGCTAATGCAGAGGGAGGGTTTGTCTGGCAAAAATAATGCTTTAACTGAAAAGAAAAAAATCTGGGTCCAAAATTCACCCACTGTGATATGGGGCAGAACACCTGACTACTGTATACCTGTATGCATTTTCCATTGGTGTAAACAAGAACAGGTTTTGGCCCCTAGGCAGAGAAACCCAAAGGCAAGTTGGATTTTCTTGGCTTTTCTTAGAGCTTAGCATCAAAACTCCCCCCCCCAAACTCAAACCAAACCAAAACACCCACACACAAAACAAAACAAAAACAAACAAAGACAAACAACAACACAGCACCAAAACCAAAAAACATTACTCATGTCCTTTCAACAGAAATGTGGCCAGGATTAAAAAGGAGATTTTTCTTTATTGTGGTTCTGTACCACTGGTGGGATGCTGAGATGTGAGCATAAGGGCTAAGGAGCACATGCAGCCTCTAAGCAGCACGGTAACCAGGATCAGAAAAAGAAACATTCTTCTCAGCAATGCAACTCCTTCCTACTGAAAGCATTGGAGTTGTCATCGGCCTAATATGTCATATGAACTTCAGCACTAAAATTGTCCTAGGGGAAAATGTTTCATAAGAAACTTAATTTTCTCTTTTTAGATTTTTATAGGAACAAAGCTGACTGTAGCTTATCTATAATTTTCAAAAGCAGAACCTTGTCCAACTAAACTATATCCTTAATGCAGCCCAGAAAACTTTTGACAATGGTGTGAGTTTTGACAGACTGACACATCAAAGAGTTTGACAAGGACTGATTTTAGATCTAATTAATTTGGACTCTTCTGGGGGAAAAGTCTCAGAAGGAAGCTCATGAAGCAGAATCACTTGGCCAGTTCCAGTCACAAACTTACCAGTATCAGACCTCAAGCCTGATGAGTCTTTGCTTGCCAAGCAAACACATTTTCACAGTTCAATGTCATTTTCTTTATTAACTTGATTCACATCACACTGCATGGGACATTCTACAGGGTTTATACTGCAGTAAGCATTTGATTAGAAATTAATGGAGAGTCCAGTAATAGCATCCTGAAGTACTGGCTAGATACCCCACAAGAAGAGGTGGGTTTACTTCTATTTCTAGTGGTCTCTGGAAGATTTGAACTTCTGGTATATCTTTATCAATCAAGAAAAAAAATAGAGTTTTCCTGCCCTCCACTCCAAATGTTCAAGTGACACCACCACAGATTTTGTTTTGAACTACAACTCACTTCACACAACAGCACATCGGAAAAAGCCCAAAATATTTCTATTTTTCTTCATTGCAAAACTCCATTTCCACTACTTCTGACAAATTATTTCCCAAAACACCTAACATTTTTTAAATCCACTTAAAAAGATATTAATGTAATTTGCACACTCACATCACCTTAAATGGCTTTGAAAAACACCACTCTTCAGTATTTTTTCTGCCATGGGAATGAGTAGAAGTGTTGTTGCTCTGTTGCGTATAAACCCTAGCAATTAAGCAAGGGCTCTCTACTGTATCAGCACAGCTCCTTTCTCTCAAAATAATCCAAGTAAGGACAGCCATTCAAACATAATATCAAGCCCCACTAGCAAAAACACCTTCACAAAAATTAAAACCAAAACTAAACCAAAACCAAACCAAATAAAAACCCCAACTGACCAAACCAGAGGAGGAATATTTTCTGAAGGCAGCACTTTTAATAATAGGAAAGCTATTTTCTAGCATTGATATGTCTTGGGTTCAGCTAGGATAGGGTTAATTTTCACAAGAAGCTGCTGGCCCAAGCAGCTGGGATGGCTGGATAAACAACAGAAGCCACCAAGGGGATATTCAGTACCATACTGATGTCATGACTGCTATATAACGGAAAAGCTGGCCTGTGCCAGGGTCACAAGTTTTCAGCTTTTTCCGCCTCAGCCTGCAGCAGGGACAGGGAAAGTGGTGTTTCAGGTACTGGTAGAGTCTCATGGAGTATATCACTTGCTTTATATATTATTTCATTAGTATTATCATTATTACTGTTGTTGTCTTCTCTTTGTGTTCTTCTATTAAACTGTTCTTATCTCAGCCAAAGGGATCTCACTTTTTTTTTTTCCTCCTTCTTTCTCCAGATTCTCCTTCCCCATCCCATAGAAGGGGAAGTACTGGTCAAGCAGCTGCGTGGTGTTTAGTTGCTGGCAGAGGTTAAATTACAACAATATAGAAAAATCCATCAGTTCTGATATTATACTTGGTTAAGCAGGTAGAGGGAAATCAAGCAAAGTTTCTTGTTAACCATGGCTTAGAATCCCCACACCCCAGCTCTCCACATGTCACTGAAATTCATTATTGCAAACACAGAAACACAGATGTGTGTATTGTAAAACTCAGTATTAAACCCTTCATTGGCAAGGGCAGAGAGGTTTGTTTAGGAACTGGGAACAAATTACTGACCATGTGACAAGTGTCAGTCTAAGTAAAGTGCTTAAGTCAATGCACAGAAAATAATTGCATTTCTATTTCAGTGAAGTACTTGAGCACATGCCTATCTTTAAGTGGTGACATAAAAGCTTTGTTGAATAGAGATGAGCCTCCTTGCATCCTGAGGAAGATGCGTATGCCTAAGTCCTTGTCTGAATCAGCATCTACTTGAACAAATATAATCTTCTGTATATCCTCCTCTTGTTTGCACATAGAAAATGTGCAAGGACAAACACTAAAAGCATACTGAGAGTTAATAAATCCACTCTCCGCACTATACCAGTGGGACTTTTGCCTTGGGTATTAATTTTGTTTCCTCTCTGAGCTCATGTTACTATGTACTACTCAAGAAAGACACATACACACTTCAGGGAGCTTCTTATAAGAAAATTAAGTGCCAAAGTGATGTTTCTGGAAATTGCTCACAGTTGAACACTGCACTGATGATATGGCCTGAAAACGAGACTAGTTAGCATTAAAAATTAGTGAATCAAAACTTAAATGTTTTTAAAAAGTCATTATTTAAAGGCAATCAGTAGGAATCAGCAGGGTAAAGAAAGAGGGAGCACCGCTTCTCTCCAAATCCATTGCACCTCTGAAGCAAGAGTTACCAAACTTTTACAGATTAATGATCACCTTCTAAGATACCAGGTATCATCTGCTACAGACCACCATGACACACTGGAGTACAGCACAACCTTCTCCTGTGGGTTAATTATATATTGCAAAAAGTAAAACAAGCTGAACCATTAATCTCAAATACTATGTCTTGGATAGTCAGATGTCACTGTCCTGTTCTTTACAGGCATAAAAGTGAAACTACTAATTTAAGTGTAATGGCTGTAAGCACATCCACTTCCCAGGCTGAAAAGCATCAGAGTCTAGTCATCTTAGAGAAGGAAAAGAAGGAAAATTATAGCCAAGTTAAAATAGTTAAGAACCATTTAAACCAGCTAGATGTCCCCAAAACTCACAATCCATCTGTTATGAATGAAGGTCATGTCAGCCAAGAAAAGTCTGGTTTAGAGAAACAAGAAGCAAAGTCCTCAGAAAAAAACAAACAAAAAGCCAAAACCCACCTACAATCATATAGAAAAAGCTGTCTGAAAAGAAACCTGAACTGCTGAAGTAAATTTTCAATAGCTTCTGGAGTCCTAAAAATGTTCAGCAGTAGAAGAAAGTAAAATAGTGTCAAAACAATACTTCACAAAAGTAAATGGGCTTACTGGTCTAACATCAGCAATCAGTAGACCTTGCACCAATGCAAACAAATTAATAACTAATTTATGGCACAATTAGGCATGAAAAGGAATGCAATTTAATCAAAGACAATGAGCATGCATTTATGAAACTGAAATCTTGCTTTCAAACAAGCTTTTGCTAATAGGAGAGTAAATTTATTAAGGTAATAGATTTCTGTAAAGTATTAGATTTTACCTTAATTAATGAATTATAATTATGCAAGACCAGCATGGCATGCATTACACAAATTTAAACCTCCCAAAGTAATAGACCTTAAAATGTTTTAAATGTGGAGCCACCATTGAACAGCAGGATTTTTGGAGATGTGTTCTGAGACCTAAACTATTTCCTAGATATTAAATTGGCAGCTCGAGGGAGGAAAGAAGACTCACGGATTATAACAAATAAATTTACAGATTATGCATCCCCCCCCCCCCCCCACCCCCCCCCCCCCCAAAAAAAAAAAAAAAAAGGGAAAAGAACCCCCAACCCCTTGAGTACACTTGGCGGAGTTTCAAAAATTTACCCCCCA
>JANIJG010026074.1:41094-73030 GCA_024611175.1 Megaceryle torquata
CCGAAAAGGTTTTTGGGTGTTTTTTTTAAAGAATTAAAAATCTGGTGTAAAAGAAAAATATGGGATTTTGTAGTTTTTTTATGTAAAACAAATGCCTATACTGTTTCCCCCCCCCCCCCCCAAATGAAAAACCAGAGTCAAAGGGTAGACTAAGGCCTTATCAGAAGGATTACAGCAGTATCAGGAGTCTGTATCCAGTTCTTCCATATCCATGCTCCAACCACCAGTCTAAACTATTTCTCAGATATAAGGCTGGACCAAAGAATAAAGTAAAAAAGGAGGGGGAAAACCTAACTAGACACAGGAAATGAGGACAGAGAAACTGTTGCTTGTCAAATTATCATGGAGCTTCTTATTGCTGCTGCATTACATTCAGTTTCAATAATTTAACAGTAGCTCAAACAGGATTGCCAGCTCTAGACAAAACATGGCAGATTGAACAAATAGATAGGAGGCAAGTGTAATCAGATAGACCAGCTGGTAGATACAATTTACTGCCTACTACCATCACTAGAAGGAAAAAATATTAGTATTTTTATTATTACCATCATCATAAAAAAACCCCAAAAAACAAAAACCAAAACCCCAAAACATCACCAGCATGCAGTTTTGTAAGCCTTGGTTCGCACAAAACCACTCATAAAACTGTTAGAGATCTACCACTACACAGAACCAACCCCAAATACTAACATCAACAAAGTCAAGATCAGAGATGGTGAATAAACGTAAACAAATATTACCAAAATAACACATTTTTAAAAATAATTTTAAAAAAAAGCAATTGCACTGGTTTACTACTGTTACAAACTGCCCTTTATTCATAGAAACAAAGATAATGTAGATTTTAAGATAAATTTACCCATTTTATTCAACACAATTGAAACAGAGTAGGATGGTTCTAGCAGGATTTGTTCATTATTCATGCGCACCTTCTAATCTGGATTTAGAGTTTAGCATGTAGAAGTGCCACTTTTCACAGTAAACTGCAGATTTAATAGTATTACACTTTGTTAATACTGCAGACAGAGCTTTAATAGGACTTCCAAGCTCACACATCTAAGTTAACTCTTTGCTCCCCAGCTGAGCAATAATGGGAAAGCAAAAAAAAAAGAAAAAAAATCCTAACCAACCAAGTAAACCTTTTACATGGATGACCTTCCTGTCCAGTCTGAGACAGAAAGAAGCAAATAGTATTTTCTGTTTCTGTAGATTCTTTGTGACAGAACACTCTTTTTTTTAGTTTTCACATATTCCCCCATTTATTTTTTCCTCCAAATTCCATTCTTCCACTGCCTTAGTTTAGCTCTATTTAGAATCATCCAGACTTCAATTAAATCATCAACTCCCTACCACCACTACATCTGCCCCCCCCCCCCCAAAAAAAAAAGACCAATCAAACAAAACCAAAACAACCAAACAAAAAAACACTAACCAAATTGAGTGAAGGGGACCTAAAAATGAGACCCTTGGTAGACAAGGATCAAGATTATTAAACTTTAAGCAAGCTGGATGTGCTCAAGTCCAAGGCACTTGATAGGATATACTCATGAGTGCTTAGGGAGCTGGCCAACATCATTGTGAGACTACCCCGAATTATCTTAGAAAGGTCATGGGAATTGAGGAAGGTTCCCGAGGACTGGAGGAAAGCAAGTGTCACTTCTATGGGTAAGAAAGAAACTACAGCTGAGTCAGTTTCACCTCAGTCCTAGGAAAGTGGTGGAGAAAATCTTCCTGGAAACCAAACCAAAAAAAAAAAAAAAAAAAGATTTACAAAGGTAAAAATCATACTTAACCAACCCAACAACCTACAGGGTGACTGGTTTGGTAGACAAGGAGGCCTGTAATGAATGTTGCTTATATCAAATTTACCAAGGCTTTGACACTATATCCCTTAATATCCTCATAGGCAAACTTATGTACTAGTGGGTATGTAAATGGACAAAAAAAGTAGACCAAAAACTGTCTGAACTGCTGGGCTCACAGGATTGTCATCAGTGGCACCAAAGTTTAGTTGAAGGCAGTTGCTTGATGTTCCTCTGTGATCAATACAGTTTAACATCTTCATGAAATGACCCATTAATGATAGGAAAGACTGCAACTTCAGCAAAAAACTTCAACAAAACTAGGAGGAGTGGTTGATACATCAGTCTGTTGTGCTACCATGCAAAAGGGTATCAACACACTGGAGAAAGGAGCCAACAGGAACCTCATGCAGTGCAATAAAGGAAAGTGCAAAGTCCTGCACCTAGGGAGAAAGAACCCCATTCACCAGTACATGCTGGCGTCTGACCAGCCAAAAAGCAGCTTTGCAGATAGGATCTAGATGTAATGAAGGACAAGTTGGATATCAACCTGCATTGTGCCCTTGCAGTAAAGAAAGACAACAATTTCCTGAGCTGCATTAGAGAAACCACAAGCAGGCCAAAGGAAATGATGCTGCTTCTCTGCTCAACGCTGGTGAAACACATTTGAAGTATTGGGTTCAACTCTAGGCTCCCCAGTACAATAGAGACTTGGACTGCAGTAAGTCCAGTGAATGGTCATGAAGATGGTTAAAGGCTTGAGTACAGCCTGAGAGAGCTAGGACTGTTCAGCCTGAAAAAGAAGGCTCAGGAGGATCTGACCAATGTATAGTAAATACCTATGGGGCAGTAAGAAGACAGACCTACATTCTTACCAGTAGTTCCCAGTGACAGAAGAGCCAATGTGCAGAAAATCCTGGTTTAACCCAAGAAAACTATTTTTTACTCCGAAAGTGATTAAATACCACAAGTTGTGGTGAAAGAGGTTGTGGGATGTCCAATCTTGAAGATATTCAAAGCCAGACTGGACACAACCCTGAACGACCTCCTGTAGTTAACCCCTCTCTGAGCCAGGGAGGTGGGGGACATGGACTATGGACCAGATGATTTCCAAATGTGCCTTCCCATCTCAGTGATTCTGTAAACCTGGGAAAAATCACAAGATGAGCAAATGGGATAATCTTTAGGGATCCATTTGTTAAATATCAGCAGAAGCTCACTTCATCCTAATCAGACTCATCATTACAAAAGCATTTGACCAAAAGTGAGCAGATTTGCAGCTTCTTGCAGCAGGCATATCTTGAAGTTGTAGAACCATCCAAAAATTTTGCTGACAAGATGAAGGCCCTCCAACTCAGCAGTCAATTCTGTGAAGTGTTCACAGCTGCTTCCAACCATGCTGAACAAAACAATTTTTCCATCAGTCTCCTATGACTGTAAACAGCACTCTAACATGACTTTAAAGTCAGCAGAACTGCATGATCAAGCAACAACTTTTCATTGTGCTTCTAGACTGCTTGATTGTTTATTCATTCAACTCAGAATTCATTATATTTAGGTTAACATTAGGAGTTTTACAGATATGCCTTGCTCTTGGGTCTATGAACCATTAGCACATTAACAAGGTTGCTTTGAAGGTAATGTTTTTTCAAGTTATATTTTAATGGATGCAAACAAGTTACACAAACCCCCTTCTGCTCTGGACATTATTTGTTTAAAAGGCAAGTCAAATATCACAATACAGAGTCACCCAGAGAGATACAGAAAGGATTGGCAGCATGCTAGTTTAGTATTATTCCATTATTTCTCTACTGTTGTAAGCACTGGTCTAAGCAAGTTTCTTACTGTTGCAAGATCATCTGTGTTGATTTGCTCTGTAGTGTCTTGCTTCCAACTCAGGTGTTTGCATGTTTACACAATAGTTAAAGAAACAAAGATGAATGGACTGGTACTCAAACATACAGCATGAAAAAAAAAACAAACAAAAAAAAACCAAAACAAAACAAAACCAAACCCCAAAACATTGAGAGAATTCATGCTGGTTCAACTTTCTGCCTGTGCAAAATGGGAAGAGTTCACTTGTAAATAAAAAGTTTTTAGATCAAATACATTTCTAATATTCCTGTCTAAATGAGAAGTAAGATAATATTTCCTACCAATTTCCAGTAAGTCCTGGTTTCTTTTATTTTTCCTACCAGGCCAGGACCAAAACTTTTAAGATTTGCTTACATATCTCATTCCACCTCCATTTTTTTAAGTAAGTTTAAGATTTTTTTCAATTTGAGAGTAAGTAGCAGGGAAGCCTTCTGAAGGCTGTTGCAGGGAAGAAAACCAAAAACAAACAAAAACCCAAGAAGCACTTTTCTTAATGGCAGTTCAGAGTGACAAGAGCCACATACAGAGAAGCATGCTGGGCTGGCAGCGTCAAGAAAGGCTTTTCTTTCAGTTGCCTTGACACTTGTTTCCCACTACCAAGAAAACCCCTGAGGGAACTAATATAGAAAAATCCAGCACATAACCTTTTAACCTCAAAACTAGGAAACTGGTTTTGAGCTTTGGAAAAGAATGGACCTATCTGTAGAAAACAAATTACTATAAATTTATGATCTTGGAGGACTTGACTGTAAAGTCAGCAACAGAGAGCATCAGAAGAAAGTAGTCAACCATCACATTGCCATTTTGGCTTTCACACTGGAATGTCAAAACTGAAAGTATTTTTCACTAAACAGAATGGAAAAAATTCACTCTCAGTTCATCCTTCAGGAGATAAGCGATTCCTGTAATATCTCTATAAAGAACAATTTTACTGCAAATGTATAAAAGAGTTACTCCTGTCTGAGAAAATTACAAGTGATGAAATATTCAGTTGACTATATTAATCAGAATTAGTGAAGAGATCACTAGACTTCTTCACTAGAAGTGAAAGGATCCATTCACATATTGTTCTTACACAGGAGACAATAAGCAGATATCTTTAGTCTTAATTTTTGATTCTGCAAAACCTGTCAAATATGTATCTCCTTGGAGGCTTCTGACCATAAAGTCTTATCCAGAACTCAAGAGGATACCAGCTGACTCTGCATTACAGTGTTTCCTCAGAGCATGTATGTTAGGTAACTCTCTTGTGAAGGAGACCTAGTCACAGATATTAGTGTAACTGAATACTCTTTCAGATACTTCTGTTTCCCCCATCTTATCCCTTGTGCAAAGGGAAAGGCATAACACATGGAAATGTCCATATGAAAAAAAAAAATCCACATGCTAGTACCACTGTCCTATCTCCTTTATAAAAAAAAAAGAAAAAACCAAACCAACAAAAAACCAAAAACCAACCCCCCCAAAAAACACACAACACACCAACAAGCACACAAAACCAAAACCAACAATGACAGGAAAAAAAAAAACCAAAACCACATACACAAAAAAAAACCCCTAACTTTTCATAGCACTACCATCAAAAACTAATCCACACCAAGAACTTGAGAAAAACCAGGAACAAATATTTGACATAACCCAATTCTCACAGATGCTGTTCACATTAGGAGCCCAGCCAAACTCAGCTTGGTGTTGTACCTTGAACTCAGGGATTAAAAATAGTAGAATGCACACCTTGGATTGGAAGACATTTGTCCCAGTGGTATGGCTTTGTTCACTGTAACATTTTGCCAAAGGATGCTGAATGCCAGAGGAAAAGGGCCTGTTCATTGCTGAGTGAATTCAAGGAAAGATGCCAAACCTTTACAAAATGGTACCTGTCTTAGAAGCTCTTTAGTATACATGAAACAGCAGCTCTTTGTTTATTTCACAGTAGCAGTGCAGAACTTTGAAGGATCCAGCCACATCAGGGACAGTATCTGGATGAAAAGTCCCTTTAGTTTACCAGTCAGATGGAACATTTTAGGGTACATACATGCAACAAAATTGATGGATTTTTTCTAGCCCAGAGTGGAGGGGGTGGGAAGAAGAGACCTCCAGACATGAAACCAGAAATCATACCTTCCTGGAAAGTCATAATAAGCATTATCATCAGGTGCCAGTCTCTTCTTCTTCTGTTACCTACATTCCTTGAACATGGGAAGCCAAGAAACCTAACTCCAAGTTGTATATTCTTGTAGAAATTTAAATTTCAGCTCCTCATTACACAACATGACAGCATGCACTGACACTCTTTGCAGAAGAAATCAGTCCCACAGAGATTGTTTCTGCTACAAATTGTGCTACATCTCCCCCATCAGCATGTATCACTACACCAGTTCTGCAGAGGTGTTCAGCTGTTTCACTACTACCTTTCAGTGAAGGAAACGTTCAGCTGTATGTCGAAGAAGGCTCCGTGAGAATAGGTGATCCCACCACTCCACCACTGCAAGACTCAGTTTTAAGATCTTCTGGCAAGATAAGACATGTAAATAAGGATATCAGAATGTGTTAGAGCAAAGCCATTGTGTCTCAAAAAAAAAAAAAGTGCAGAGAAGATAGAAAATGAAAAGTTAGATACTGAAGCATGAGTAAAACTACCCTCACAACTGAAGGCAGAATCATTAATCTTTTCCAAGCTTATTAAGAGCAGTTATACTCCTAAATGTTATCTGTAGATGTAACATTTTGAAACTGTCTTACTGCAGGATGCTTTTCTTGGCAACTATTACAATACCAAGTGGACTTGGCAACCAACAGTCCATGGGTAGTCACTTAAAGTCGGTCCTCTCATGCATTGGAAAGTTTCCATCTCTGAACTTCTCTGGTCCAGAATTGTTGCTCTTTCCCCAGTGCCACATCTCATATCAATTAATGGTGTGCTGTGGAATACTGTTTAACAAACATCATTTTCTTGGCAGAGCAAATCTTCTAAGTGATCGTTCATAACAGTTTAGGAAACAGTTCTAAGTACCATATCAGCTTCCTGCCTCTCCTTTGAATGGCATCCCATAATCATTAAAAAAACCCCAGCCCTGGCATTAAAATGATTTATTTTCATCTAAACAGAGATTACTTTAATTACACACGCTTTATTCCTCTTGAACGTGACAGAGCACTCCCCTGAAACCCTCTATCACTCTATTTATAAAGTGATTTCAGTGGGAGCCGCAATCCACTCCTCCCAGACCACTTTGCTATGGAGCTTCAGTTTTGTTCCAAAAGCAGGGAGAAGAAAAATCCACAGTAAAAAAATACAAAACAGATTCAACTAATCTCAGATAACACTACAGCTGTGTCAGGGAACTTCTACCACCATTAATCAGCTCTTGATTTTGTAACTGGATACTAAACGAAGTTGCAAAGTTTGCATTAAAAAGAAAATCGAATCTGTGTTTCAACGCTGACAATATCTAGCAACATCTGTAGCTAGAGTTTTGTTCAGGCAAATGAAGGAACTGGTCCATTTTTGTGATTATTCTGGAACATTTGCAGTGACTAAAAGTCAATAATGTCCAGGGTTTGGTGTGCAAGGGCTGTAAAAATGGAGTAACAAAGGTGTCCTGCTCAGAGAATGCTGCATAACAAAGCATTGCTAGAGAAGCAGCAGATGCTGGGAAGGTGTGGCTAGCAGTACAGGCAGATGACTGCAAAGACAGTTCACGTTGAGACAGAATCAAACAAGTACTTTAAATCAACAATACTAATATTCAACCATCTCCTCAGACATCCAAGAAGATATTGGGGTGAATATTACTGGAGTCAGAGGAATTACATCCGCTAAGTCTAGTGCTGTATGTTGAAAGCCATTGGGACTGTCTGAAAAGAGAAGGGTGGAGGGAAATAGATACATACACATGCTTGCAACTTTCTTTTGAGAATATGATCATAAAAACAAACCACAAAAAAACCCAAAACAAAACAAAACAATCAAACAAACAAAACACACACACAAAAAAACAACAAAAAAGCCCACAAACACAATACACAAACCAACCAACAAAATCCACTTCAGAAAGATCAAAACATTTAGTAGATTACCTTTTCTTGTCACCTCCAGTATATTGGGAGGGGGTGGGGGTGAAGAAATCATCATCTTGTCACAAGAAAAGACTGACTTACTTTATCATTAAACCAGAATATAAGTAGAGGTACTCAAACATCCTGAAAAAAATAATTTCTCTTTCCTTCCAAATTCAACATTTCCAGTCTAATTTACAGACAAGTATCTGAAATGTATCCAAATTATTATCAAATCTGCATGCTAGATGACTGACATTCACCCTTCACTGAAAGTCTTTTAGAAAAGAGATTCACAAAAATTCTACGCCAGATCTCTGAGATTCTTAATAACTAACACAACAGTGTCTTTCCAGATTCACCTTTCATTTCTTATTTACTCAGCAGTATTTACACACTGTTAAGGCAGGCTAAGCCAAATGGAATAGACATGCACAAATATAAACAGAATTATAATGTCCTTGTTGCCAGATAGCTGTGATAGAAAAATACATGGGCTGTGCAGGAAAACCTAGGGATGAGTCATCACTCTGAAACATTCAGGCAGTTCTTAAAATGGCTGTAATTATCCTTCCTACACAAGTATGGGATACATCTTTTATTGCCTTTGAACTATTTACTGCCCATGCACTTCGCTTACAAGGATTTCTATTGAAGGACACTGTCAGAAAGAGTAGCAGTCCCACAGTACGCAGCTTAGAAGAATTAAGGGTACCCACTGATCCTGACCTTAAGCTACAGGGGCAGGTGTTTCCCCCCATACATATCAGTATTCATGCGTACTTAATATATTTTACACTTAGAGGCCTAATTAGACCTATGCAAAGTCTCTAGTCAACCCATCACAGGGCTAGGTCTTCCTTCAGACAAAGTGTGAAAATTTAGCAAGTACAAATGCATTAGCCTAAAGAGAAGTTCACATATTTTTACATGCGAAAGCCTAATCTTTCTGGTACCTTATTCTCTGCTGAGGGAACAGTTTAGCTTGGCAAGACCATGTCCTGTGCCCCAGATATCATACAGTGGGAGGATGTCATACACATGAGCAATTAATACTTCATTCTCTTAGCTTCTACGTCTGCCTTTTTTAGATGCCACCAGCTACCTGATTGAGTTCTTCACTGACCTACAAGCAGAAATAACAGACTAGTAACATGCTGTAGACAACAACATTTTTCCTATTTCATGGCCTTCAGAAACAAACACCTTCTTACAGTAGGGAGAAGTAACAAATAGGGCTGCACCTGAATCAGAAGCTAACCCTTATTGGACAAGTAAAGCAGCCTCATCCCTAGCACGGTAGTAAACTTTCCTGAATACTCAAAATATGCAACAAATTCCCTTCAGAAAGCTCTCAAAAATTACTTTACTAATGAGGCCAGAAGGACAGGCTACAAAATTTCTTTCTCTGCTTAGGACAAGCTGTTTCTCAGTTACTGAACAAAATACAGATGTCTTTGCTGCTTCGAACTTTCTTCAGACACTTTTATCAGCTCACATATTTTTAATAGGAAATTTTAGTTACAAGCATCAACAAACAATTTCCTCATAAATCTCTACCTAGCGATACATCCCAGGTTTCTCTTCCTCCTCACAAGAGGAAGCTCAGCCCCCTTCTCTTGCAAATGGAGGGTGACTGACTGAAGCAGAATCCTCCAGTGCAATCCTAGACCATGATACGGAATAATTTTTGGATTGGGAAAGGTCTTTGGAGAGTTGCAGAAGACACAACAAGGAAATTGCACTCCCAGTTTCACCAAGAAAACAACAGATACTAGGCCACCTTCTCTGGAAACATTTCAAGAGATAAATGAATTTTTGTGGTGAGGTATAAAGGTTTTCTGCTTCAAGAAATGGACTGCAGTGTGTTTGGGGGTTGGTGATTTTAGGAACACTAATATGTTGTGCCTGATTATCTAAATACATCCCACTTTATTTTCAGTCACCCTCTATAACTTACTGTATGTACTCCACACAGAGACATCTCTCCAGATATAAGACTACAAACTAACAAAAATAAAAAGTAATATCTTGCATTACTGTACAACAATTCATTTGTCATTTTGCAAAATTTATTCATCATCCTTGGGAAAAAGTGACTTATTCTTTACGGAAAGGGACAAGCAGGAGAGTGGTGGTGTAGAGGGCTTTCCCCCCTATATAAAGAATTCAATCTACACATGTTAATCACCAATTTCATCATACTGTGTCATCATAGGAAGGTAATATAATGCTAAGATTTTATTCTATTAAAAATATTTGCTCTATGGTTTTGTGTATCTTTTCCACTTTAAATACTTCAACAGCCCTCACCACAAGCAAGATGCGTTAATATACCTCAGCACAAGATAGTGACTTGGCAAAACAAACTCACAGGCTTTTCCATCCAGTCAGTTCTTCAGACTCTTTATAGTTACAAGAATTCAGTTATGCAAATTCCTAATTGGTGCAAACTGCTTTTCTTGCTAGCAATGAATCTTTCCATCATTGCTAACAATCTTCTGTTATTAATTAGGCTAACGGTAGCAAACTAAACTTCTTATTTCAAAACATAGCACTCAGAGAGGCAGTGGTGAAGAAACCTTTCATTATGCCATTCATTTTATACCTCAATTTACCATGGTTTTAGCTCTAGCAGCTTTCTATAAAAAACATTTCTGTTCTTCCCATCCCACAGTTTGGAGGTGCAAGGCAGGTGGCCAAAGATAGAACATGCTGCTACTAAGCATTGTTGCCTTAGACTGGGTTTTGCTTGCCAAAACTAAGGCTGAGACACAAGGAAGGAAGAACTAAATTGCCTAAAGGAAAAAAACAACAATATTTTTGTTAAAGCAACATGTACTTCTGTACACAAACAATGACCTATACCTGGACAAAAAAAAACCCAACACATTTTATTGAAAGCATATAAAATTAAAAATAACACAGGGAAGGGGCATAACTTCTGCCTGTTATGCTTGTACCATTTGCCATTTTCTGGAAATAAGGACTGGTGACCTGAAAGTATCAGGAATTGAGAACCTTTTCAAAACAGGGAAATAGGAGATGGACCTTTAAAAATTTTGAAACAACCACAGTAAAAAACCACAGTTGGAACGAGGAGTACTTTACAAATAAGTTCCCTATATATTAAAATTTCTATGCATCAGGATAGTGCTACTTCAGAGAATTTCCACATTGAGAAAAAAATGCAAGAGAGCATTAAGATGAACGGAAGGAAGGCTATGATCCATTGCACAATAATGCTTCCACAAAATCCTACCTGAAAAAAAGAGCTACAACCAGTTTCACCCAAGAAGAAATACTATTCTGTAGTGCCTTATTCACTACACATCTCCTTAGATGTAACAAATCAACTCTGAAAAGTTATAGGCATAGAACATCCAGTTTCAAAACCTCAAAGCCAGACTACTAACACAGACCAAGTTACTGACATTTGTTATATTCAAAGACCCTGCATTTTAAATGTTTCCTCATTTAATAAGTAAATAGATTGGGGTTTTATTTTTCTGAATTCATTGGGGGTTAAAAAAAAATCCAGATTGTTAGAAATACTTGAAACTGGGACTATGTTGAATATTTTACTTAATATTACATGTCCATTTTGTTTAAATTTCTTATAAACCATATTAAAATTCCTCCCATTTAAGTCAGCTTAAGTCAGTTTTTCTAAAGTAATTAAAAAAAAAAATCATAGAATGACATCAGCTTATAAAGAAGACTTCATTTAACCAGGGGAAATAAAATTAAGTACTTACTACAAAAAAATGTTATTCCAGTATTTCCTTCATCTGAACAGAAGAGCAGGAAACTTTTATGCCAGGAACAGAGAATCAAGACAGCTAATGTCTTAGCTGTGGCAGTCTGTAGAAAGAAAAAACAAAAACAAAAACAAAAACAAAAAAAACCCAACCAAAAAAAACCAAAACACACAACACACAAAACAAGACAAACAAACAAGCCATAATTTAAAAACAAAACACAAAAAAAATACATTGAATTAAGATAGATCTACAAAAAATAATTATAACTACTTTTACTGAGGTATGATGAATAATGGCTACTTAGTTCAAAGATCTAGAACTATTTTTGACCACAATTTATACCTGTCTAGAGCTTCAAAATGTTATTTTTTGAAATACACTTTTCCACAGATATTTAAGGAAGAATAAACATGTTAAGCAAGAGAGTGTTAATGAAGCTTACATTTTCTTGCAAATTATAAAAATAGTTGAAGAAACTTTGTAATCAGTCACAATTGTATCTAACCAGACTAATTCCATGAGACCAAAACTAAGTGTTCTGAAAGGTAATCATATTTCTACATTTATTCCCAATACCTGACTTAGGATGCTGTTTCAAAAGGTCCCTGGAGAATTAATTCCTATCTGTCTAGTAGCCTACATTGGTGAAAGGCAATCTCATGGAAGATAAGAGTGATTTTTAAAACAGAGGTATTTTGAATAGTAAGGGCAAGAAGGACAATCTTTTAAAAATTCATCAGTGCTTTGGATGAATTTCAGAATATATTGTACAAATAGTAATTTATACTCTTCACATTATGATGTAGCACAGACTCAAGTTTCAAGATTTCAAGACAAGTCCACTTTTACTTTGCATTCACTACAACATACTCATACTACAGTTTAACACAAGTAGAAATACCATTCTTCATAATATTTACTTATAAAGGAGACATGAGGTCCAGGTAATATTCCCCACCATGTAATAAACCAAACAGAGAACCTGATGCACAACTCATCACAGCTAAAGCATGGGAAATCAAGCATCCAATAACATGTCAAAGTTCTCAGCACTATGATGCCTATTGAATTCAATAAACAGCTTTCATTTGGTTTTGCAAACAAGATAATTTTCTTCTTGTTTGTTTTGATCTTGATCCTGTTGAAATCACAGAAAACAGTGTAAGAAAAAAAAAAAAAATCTGTTTTTAAAGCCCTGTGCTTCTGATGAAATAGAACAGGGATAGAAAACTACGCAAGGCAAAAATAATCTGGAAGCTAGATACATACCACAGTTGCAGCAAAAGTCACAGAAGTTCAATTTCAATTATGACTAGAGATCATCATCCTCACTTACCAGATTTCCACAGATAATGTGCAACATTAAGGTAGTAAAAAAATCTGGTATATGGATGCAGCAACTATGTAAACCATCTGCTGCTTAAAAAGTCAGCTGAGAGAATGACTACGGACATATGGGGATACCAGCAGTGAATCACTTTTTTAAGGGTAAGGCAAACTCTGGTCAAATCAAGCTCTGAAAACAAACTAAATAAGGGGAAGGGGCTGTAAGGTGACAACTGTTGCTCGTTTGTTGTGTATCTTGGTAAAAATTATTTTTTGCTGCACTTAATTAACAACCAGATTGTAAACTAGTAGGTTGACACAACAACATTGCAATAATTATAGGATCTGTGGCTGGAGGGGGGGTCGCTGTTTGGTTGCAATATCAAAATAAAATACCCAAAACAGGTTGCCCCAAAGTGGTACCCAATTAATGCTTCCTACAGACTAAAACAATTTTCATTCGTTCAGATGGAGACAAGTGTTGAATAAGATACTGCCATGAGACAATTTGATTGAGTTTACATCTAGAAAAAATTCTTTTTCTTCACTCACAGGGGATAGGAATTTCTGATATCTTAGTCTTTTTATAGGCATTTTGCCTAGCCCCAATCTCAAAGAAAACATCTTACACTAACAGAACCACATACTCCAAAAAAAAACCCCAACCAAATAAACCACCAAAAACCCACACTCCCTCACCCCAAAATGGCACAACCTTAAAATTAAAGTACTCTGCAGAACTTCCATCTCCAAAACATCCCACAGAAATATGTTCACTTGACATTTACAGAGGACTCCATCTCCTTTCAACCATTCCATATTTTTCACCTTTTCATCAAGAGTCCTTATTCTTTGCTACCAGAAAAATCAAACACTGTGTTTGTGGAAAACATAAATGCTACCCCCACTACTTCTGATTTGCTTCATTTGCACCTTCAATTCCCCTTTTTTTCTGGTTAGAGGAAACCCTCATTAGAGGAAAATTTTATGTTGGTAAGGAACCAGGTGCAGACTAGCTAGAAGGAACTTGAGAGCTCAGGCCCTTCACCCTTAATCTGTGATATGAGGAGAGATGCCTAATCAGAGGCTGCTGTTTCCTGGAAAGTGCTTTTACATTTGATCAGAACTGCCCTGAAGAGCATCAACTGGAAGAAATGTTGTGCTTCTAGATGAATGTCCCCTTTTTGCTCTCCGAAGACATCTAAAATATGGTAAATAAAGCATAAATACAGAATTACAGATGGTTGATGTTGAAAGGGACCTCTGAAAGTCACCTGCTCAATCAGGGCTAACTATAGCCCGTTGCCCTAGACTGTGTCTCGAAAGGTTTTTAATATCTCCATGGATGGAAACTCCATAGCCTCTCTAGAAAACCCATTCCCATGCTCAGTCATCCTCACAGCAAAAAAACATTTCCTGAAGTTGAGAGGCAGCCTCCTGTGCTTCATTTTCATGCCCAATGCCTTTTCCCCCCTCTAGGCATCACTAAGAGAGCCTAGCTCCATCTTCTTTGCACCGTCCCTTCAGGTATTTGTATAATTTGATCAGATCTTCCCGAGCCTTCTCTTCTCCAGGCTAAACATTCCCAACTCTCTCAGCCTTTCCTCATACGAGAGATGCTCCAGTTCCTTGATCATCTTTATAGCCCTACATTATGCAATTATGCCAGTACCCATGCTTCACATTAGCCATGAAAGTAATCTCAATTACTTCAGCGTAAGGTAGCTACTTAACCCAAAATAGACCCCAATGTAAGTTTTAGTACCTTGTGGATTGACCTAAACTTGAGGACAGAACTGAAGATACCTGGGGATTCCCAAACCTGTATGGAGATAAAAACCTGATAGAAGAAACTGAAGTTCCTGGTGGGAATATTAACTAGTAAGACACTGGTTTTTAGCAAGATTTTGATAAAGTCAGAAAAAAAACCCAAACAAACAGAATATAGAAAACATTTGAGATTATTCTACATTATGCTGTTCATCACCTAGGCTGTAGAGGCTAGACACACGTAAGCACAAGTGAACACACAACTTGTGGAGAGTTTGTTTTTTGTTCAGGAGGAACTTTCCTCTTTTCAACACCTCGTTCCAGAATATGAGTGAAAATGGTTATAGCAAGCAAGTACATAATTTAAACACCTATCTTGCCTTTCACCAAGGCCACAGAGCTCCACTATGCTGCTGTGTATCTATCCTTACCATATTTGCTGCTTGTCTGAAAAGAGGCGTTATTACAGAAGCAAGGATTTGTTCATGGTAGAGTATGTTTCCTCTACTCATTCCTCCTGCTGTTTTAACTCTCCTCCAGATATTTTCTTTCCTTTATGCAAGGCAAATAGAGTTAAATGATAAGATCAAACTGAAGCAAGGAAGGTAAATACATCTAAGATACATTACTTTATGATGATCCAAATTCTGAATTTGAATTATGTTCGTTATGAGAAGAGCTGTGCTGCCTCCATCACTGCATATAAGAATATGACCAGTTTTTCATATTTTAAATTTCTTACAGAATTCATCCTGTTAAAATTCCTTTTGCCTCTTTCATTTTATTATGAGCTTTCTGGAAAAATCTTTTCAATTGTTCTATTTCAGTTTCACTTCTTTTCTGGTGTGCTAGCCCTCATTTTTTAGTGGCACAGGATCAGCAGCTCTGTACTGGTCTCACTATCCATGTAAAATATTCTGGTATTGAGACCTCTCCAGGGCACTGATGCTGAAGGCTGGCTCAGACCTGAGTCTCACCCTAGTCAGCTAAGCAGTAACAAACCTCCAGGCTTCATTCAGCTTTTTTCTAAAGCCTGTTCTTAGAAATCTAAATATCAGTTCAAGGTTTTTGACAGACGATCTTCTGAAGGTTACTTGGAAGATGGGAGTGGCCAAAAGGTAAGAAGGTTTGGAAACCTATGTTGAACACTAGGATACTGTTTGGGACATTGCTGGGGGTGCTGTTCAGGTCATAGTATCTGATAAATGAAGTTAGTCAGACTGTTATTTCCTCCATGAGTAAAGAACTTGTTTTCTTCTCTCCCTGGGCTCCCACGAGTACAAAATTTGTTCAGCATAGATTACTGCAGCTTCTCAAAGGTGCCAATAGAAAATCCCTTTTTTCTTTAATTATCCTCATAATCACTAGTATTTTAATAGAACACTAAGCAGGGGGGATTATTTAAAATACTCAGTTTTAATTACAGTACTTTTAAAGAGATTATTTTGTAACAAAGATTGGTATCATTAGCTCTGAGACAGTACTAACAAGTTGTAGCCACTGTGTTTTTTCCTTCTAAGAAAAAGTCATTCAGATTAACATATTTGGATGGTGATTATGCTTAAGACTCCTATCAGTCAGCAGTAATAGAAATAAAGCAAACAAGTGCTCTTAAGTCTTTGCCCTAGGGAAATACATTTTAAGTAGATAACGTGAAAAAAATATACTCACATATTAAAGACTTAAATTTTTTCACAGATAGATTCATGTGGGTGTCCATTGTGCAGCTTTGTGCCTCCTAAAGGGCATATTCAACACCATTTAAGTTAAGGCACCTAAGTGAGGAAACTAGTTTGATGGCAGCAGGTTTTGAACTGAAGCAATTAAAGCCACCTTCAGGAGGATAAACAGGGAACTGAGGTTCTGAATAACCACAGCTAGATATGAGCACCCTCAGGTATTTGAAAAATATATCCGCAGGTCTAAGATTAAGCTTTTTGCCCACACTTCTGAGAGCAGGAAGAACATACGGTCATGCTCAAAATCTTATTTATGGATAATGAGGAAACACATCCTATGTTTAAAGCCAAGAATTTATTATTAAGATAATTCAAATTTTAAGTCTGGTCACTGTCAGTCCAGAACCAGTTGCTACAAAACCAGGAGTAGACACCAGGAGAATACAGAAAAGCCCTTAGTAATAACTGTAACATTCTGTAACACTCTTTCACACAAAGTTCTTAGTCTATACCCCATTTCCTGGTGGTATGCTAACCCTCCACCACTCTGAAACTTAAATTTGGTGCTTTTAACCTGGGGTTGGCAGAAGTAGGGGAAAAAGGGTTAAGGTAAAGGTGTATCTTGTATCCATGGTCCTGCAATTATTCCCTGTAATGCCAGTAACTTTGCAACCTCCTTTATATTGAGCACTAATTCTCAGTCCTCAAAACTCACAATTCTTTGGTAATTCAACTCTACACACTGCCAGAAACAGCTCCATAGAGAAAAGCTGGAGCATTTTGCAGCTTGTACACTTGAAACATTAACGATTCCATCATCCAAACCTTACCTGGAATCCAGATCTCTTTATTCTCACTGGTCATGGCAAAAGTTCAGTAATGGCTACATTTCAATCCTAAAGATACACACTTGCTAACTTAACATGTTAATTTAAATTAAAAGGTAACCTCTAACCTGGCTCAGCTGCAACAACAAAGACAAGGATATACATCTGGGCAGAAATGCCCTTCATACCAAAATCACGTGGGCAGGATCTACAAGACTGAATTCACAGACTCTTAATTCAATCAAAAGTGAACTGATAATGCCAAAACACATGAACAGTACACATGGATTTCTGGAAATTCTGGTGAAGTGGAATACTGATAATTTCACTGGCATTATACAAATGAAAAGATTAATATCACTGCAGCCTTCCTATCTAAGAAGGCTTCAAATATTAATACCTTTTTCAAAAGTGATTTGATTGATACAATTTGTGCTAATGAAAGAAGAAATTAGTTAAACAAAACATTCACTTTTGGAGGAAAAAAAGGTTTTCTGAGTGTTCAGATACTGAAGCCCAGCAAATATTCCATCCTTGACCCCACCTTTTTACACAAAGACAAGCCCTGCAGCAAAGTAAACCCTGCTAAACACACAGAGGAGAGACTACGGATTATGAGATATGCTGCAACACTGATAAGTGCTACTGTGGATTTCTTATCTGCAGAAGCCACATGACAAATCACCCTACAACAAAACCTTATTGTGCCTTATTCATTTTCTTCTGACCCAAATCATACATTGGTCTTTGAATGATATGCTAACTATACAGGGAGGAAGGGAGGTTTGGTTGCAACTTCAGAATCGTGTTAACTGAGATACAAGGAGTGACTCTGAAAACAGATCTTTTTGTGTCCATGAAGAATTTTTACCAAGGTCCCTAGAGGTCACACACACAAACTCACTGAATTTGTCCACTGCAGCTCTCTCAAGGCTTTGCATTAGTAAGACAAATAGCTAATTCACTACAGCCAAATGTTGCACACTTCATGATTAAACACAAGCCTCCTCAGACTTGGCTTCATTTATTTCCTCTGCAATGAAATATGTGCAGGTTTATATTTTTTTCATTACTACATAAATACAGGCAGTTTATAAAATGCTGGAGGAATTATCAAAACTGAATCTTTCATTTTAACATGAAAATGTGGTTTAGTAATTTTTTTCCTACTGTCTGCTGCCATACATTTATTTAATGAAATTATTTTATCGTGTTTAAATAAATTTAATAATTGCCAATGTTCCTTGCCTTAGGAATTCAATTAAATCTAAACCCAGATCTATAGACATTAATAGTGAGAGTGAAATCTTGCTATTCTAACTAGCTATTCTGATTAAGATTTATATAGTGTTAATTATCAGAAGTCCCTTACTATACAGTTTTCAACATTAGCATAACTATCAAGCAGCAGCTTGTAGTATGCTCATGAGCATAAGCGCTTGATGTCCAATGACATAAAATGCTTTCAGCAGGTGGTGGGTTTTGGTCGGTGGTTTAGGCCTTTTTGTGTGTGTGTGATGTTTCAGGGTGGGGCAAGGTACGGATTGTGGTTTGTTTGTTTTTTAAAGAACTGCCCGTACCATAGAGACCTTGTGTATGTCACAAGGTCTATCAAGCCTGATTCTTTATATGCCCAAGTTGTCTTTCTTCATTCATCACCCCACCTCTATCCCTGCTGTTAAAAACACTGTTGCAGCAGTCCAGAGGTGCTGGCTATGTTCAGCTTTTTCAATTAAGAGTTCCTCTGTAACACAGGTTCTGCTGTGCTGATGAAGAAGCAAATCATCAATTTCTTGAGCTAAAACCCCATCATTTCACAAGCACACATAGACATAGTAATCCTCCCTCTCCATTGTCCACAATGACCTCTGAACACCTGCCCTATTGCCATCCAACCTTGCCAGATTTGCACACACTCAGCTTTCTCTCCCTTCAGCCAACAAAGGCAAGGAGAGCTCCATACTGTCCCTACTGTAAATGAAACTAAAGACACATTAGTGAAATTGGTAATCCATGTGCATAAAAGTTTAGAAAGAAAATGTGTTTCTAATTTAAACCTCCCCAGTCATGCAGATCACCTAACCTGATTCAAACAGCTCTGAGAAACCGGTTGTAGCATCTCAGACTACATAGATACACAAGTCAACATTCTGAGGCAGGTAAAATACAAGGAACCGATCAATAGAATAAAATTATTTTTCACATTTTCCACATCTGCCTCATTTCTGAATGATGTTGGCTTTGGGGTTTTATCATATTCTATCATTACAAGCAGGAGAGAGAGATATAGTCCACGACTTGAAGCTGCCAGATGAATCACTGCAACATCTTCCTTTTCAGTTTTCACTAGCTACTTCTCATAAGAGCACAAGAACATGTCTGATCTAACCCAAAGCAGGGCCTTTGTACTTTATTTTCACTTCTCCATCTTGATATGACTTGATATGAACTGCACTTTCTTCCCCTCTCAACTCACAGGTGTTGACAGACCAAGGAAAGGGTCTATACCTATCTCGGGCTTGCTCTACCAACTTGTGGTCTGCTGTACCTGCTACCATTTCAGCCAGTACACTGTACAAACACACAGCATCTCAGATAAGAAATTATTCCTTATGAAGAATTATAAAAAACATTTTTGGCCTATTTAGGACCAACACAATCTGACTTTATCTTTTGTTTATGTTATATCAATGCTTATAAAATTTTATATTTTCCTAAAATTGACCTTTTTTTTTTTTTGGTATGTCACTCTTGTGGGGGCTAATAACAAGAAATAACCATGTCATCAAAGTAATAAATAGTACTTTTGAATATTCTTAAATAATTTTTTAATAACTTCTTGACAGTTACAGGCAAAATATGTGTGTATTTTTCACAAAATACATGCTATATTATTGCCACTGTAAGCAACAGAGATAAATTATGGGTAATTTCCACTTTTTAAGTCCTGTTTCTATGGTAATATGAACAGCTGCCATTACTTCAGACCTTGTTACCATGGTTATTTCAGGTAATTCCAGGGGTTTAATACCTTTAAACCTAAAGCTATACTTTTTTCTCTGTCGTGCTGTTGAGCTAAAACACAGGTCAACTTTAGGGGGAACACAACTCTTACAGTTGTAATAAATACAGCATATAGCAAATACATGTAAGGAGACAAGTCAAGGTGAATCCTTACCATGCAACCATTAGCTGATTGTCCTCTTCAGAAAGAGCAGTATCTCTGTCCCACATGTATTTCTATGGAAGAACAACAGCATTTCCTCCAGAGGGTAAATCTTCTAACTGCCCTCAGCTGCACAGACCACTCCCCTTGGCCATCAAGCTCCCTGGGGAAGCTGCAGAAGTGGGATATAGTGAGCTACCAATCTGCTTCTCCAAATCCCAGCTTTAAGGACTGATTGATATCATCTGCCTTCTATCTTGCTGACAGGGAGGGTCATTGGGGAACCCGGGTCTGGTAATGGGCAAGTCATCCAACACATGCCTAATCCAAGTGCCCTGGAGAGTAAATGGACTTAATAGAGACTTCTGTGGTAGTGGGACAGCCTTCTCCACTCCTGTACTTGTGCAAATAGCACCAGCATCCTCACCTGTGTTATTCAGGCACCTCTGGGGGTTTGAAAATGGCTAAGGTAATTCTGCCTGTGACTTGGTGTAGGAAAGAGGCAGCAGGAGGTTTCATGACCTAGCAGCTGAGTGGTAATAAAAATTAAAACTTATTTTTCATCCTGATGAATGTTCTTATGCTAGCTCTGTGACCACAGCCTGCATTTCCAATAGTTGTTCTTGCTCATGCCTACTGTAATTGCTGCTCTTGACCTTAGTCCATTCAGACTGTTCACACACAGAGTTTTCCAAGCTTCACCTAGAGAGAACAATTTACATCATCTGCCTCTATTTCTTCACAGTGGAAGTCACTCGCTTGAACAAACTGTTATTTGCACTGAAGAGGGATTTTTTTCTTGCAGTAACTTGCTATAGCTGGGATACAAGGTCAGGGCACTGGTCCAGTCTGAGTCACTAGGAGACCACATAATGCTGCTGAGTTGGCTTCAACATTGTCAGGATTTTGGCCTTCTCATTAGCATTTCTTTTGAAAATACAAATAAGACACCATCACTTTCTCTTTTTTTTTTAATAATAATTTTATTTCACATAACTTTAGAGAAAAGATAGTAACTGCAAAGGAAATGGACCTTAATGACTTGGAAGCAGGAAAGCAAATATCCAAATCCCAAGATGCTTCACTGTTTTCAACAAATCTTATATTTTAATGTACCCAAAACCCCTCATACTTCAGGCTGGCAGTATTATGTCTGTTATATGGCTATGATTTTTTTTCTCATGCTAATTAACAGGATTCATCATAGTGAGCTACAGTACTCTGTTCAGAGGTTTGTTCAGGAAAAAGATGTAGTCAGTCCTTTTGCAAGGTTTGCTCACCAACACTCAAAAGTCCACTTCAATTATACAGGAATGGATTTTTTTTCCAAATAAGTAACACATGTCCTCAAATTCAGCCATTAATATCATCAAGACAGTGTAGTCTCTTAGAATGAGCAGAAAGAGTACGTGACCTCAGAGATCTATTTTCCTGTCAGTGGGTGATTAGCAGAACCTAATATTGATATTCCACATGAACTGCATTTGTCAGCTCTGGCTATGTCTCTATAAATTGTCAAATATCTTGGTGTAATAGGACAGATTCATAAACCAAAGTAGTTGGTGCTGATGACTCCTCATTAGAAGTAGTTTAAGGGTTTTACCTCATACTAACCTTAGTTTGGTCCACTGGACAGAACATCTCTGTGATGCATTTGTTTTAATACATATACTCAGTATGCCTCTCATCTGATCTGTATTTCCCTATCATGGAAATTTGCCATGCACCTGAAGTTCCAGACAAATAGGGACAAACCATTACTGGTTTGGTTTAGAGCAGCAATCTAAACACAGCCTTTCTAGCTCCCCCTGGATATGAATATAATTTTAGAGAGAAAGCAAGCAGTGGAAGGTTGGTTTAAGTTACACAAGAATGGTGAGCTGTTGTTAGAGGCAGGGAACAATAAGTCAGGAAGTCACCTTGTTTTTTTTTAGTTGCTTCAAGGACAGTGGTGAGTATGTAATGGTTGAAGCTTTTCTACTTCCACTTGGGAGTTCACAAAGAGAATCTCTAACTCTGAGAGGAAGGAAAGATACAGCTGAGCAAGTTGTGCTCACATTACAATCAGAAACCTGAGTATGGGGAGCAGGTACATGTGAAACTCCTCTGGACCAGAAGTGTTATCACTGTCTGTAAACTGTTATATTTATTAGTAATACTGCAAATGCTGCATTGTGTATTGACTGTCTACCATGGAGTTCTCCATCACCATGGAGGCATACCTATGTCTCTCATTTGGGAAGTATGGTTATTCCAAAAAGTTTTACATTTCTTTCATATCCTTTTTATGGACAGACATTATGTGTACAACACGTAACACATTTTCTAAGCTGATACATTAATGTCACATAATGTGTTGACAACTGTAGAATACAATCCTGCAAATGGTACGTCAAGCTGTATCACCAAATTCTGTATCCTGCCAGGCCAGCTTGTAGAAAGGCACTAATCTAACCAATTAAATTACTCAGACATCTTCTAGTACCAACCCTTATCTGCAGGCTTGCAACATAAAAAAATAACAAGGCTTTCTGGAGCTCTTTGGACTGCCCTTTCTTTCTGAGACAGTCATGACTTCTAAGATCCTTATAAGCTGAAGGGGCCTCTCCTGTTCTGAGATTCATCACTATTTACAGGATCAGCTTGAACTATATTTATAGACAAGATCCTTGTATAGCAGTAGCACATTTCTCATTTGGCTATTCTGTTTCTTTTCCTTTCTTAATGTCAACCTTAAACTCTATTATGACAAACTCCTGGCATTTTAACCGACCCCAGCCAGGGTGGATCTATTTATGGGGTGGACATGCTTCCATGAAAAACACATTACAGGTTGTGTTTCTTGAGAAAACAGTCTTCTGAAAGGATTTTTGGGTTCTCTTGAAAAGGAAAAAGCAAGCAGTAAGATTGGTCATCACTCACAGCAGAGACACAGGCTACTTTATTTCCTAATAGTATATGATATACTTTAACTGGCATTTCAGGGAATATTTGGCTCGGGTAGTGAGGTTCTGCAAGAACTTCTCATTAAGCACAGCAAGAGCAACTTGTATCATCAAAAGCAGCTTGATCTGTTTATTATGGCCCACCTAACAGCATTTTTGGTGACAGGAGAATATCTTTGATGGTTCAGGATATCCTTCTGTTCTTGTTACCACAGGGCTAAGACAGGTACATCCCACTCATAATTCCCTTTCCTCCCTCACAGTGACCTTGATGGACATCATCCCAACACAGCCCTCAGCAGTATCACTTCTGAGATGCTGTGTGAAGTGCGATGTGAAGTGTGTAGTTTATGTGCTGCTACATTAGCTAAGCAAAGAGGTGATAGGGCCAGAGGCTCATAGAAAACTCTGGAGAGTTGCAATTGCCCATAAGCTCTGCAGCTGTGACCTTGGCCATCTGGCATCTCCTGTAGGACATCTGTGTAGGTTTGCCTCCAGCAGCAAGTGGAGCCCATTGACTGTGGGCCAGCATTTGAGAGAGGAAGTGAGGAAACTTCAGCATTAGAACATTCTCTGCTCAACCTGGAGCCAAGACCTAAGAACCTAACCCAAATGAGTTGGGACCTCTAGGGTTTAGCACTTCAGAAAGCTGTGCAATTGAGATGGGAAATCTCAGATTACTGATTCTAGATACCTTTCATTGAATGCTATGGACCTGGATTTGACTCTTCTCTCCATCTCCCTTCTCCTTCCTGGAATTTTCTCATCAACTACTTGTCTTCAACATCTCCATTCTCAGGCAAAAAAGTGTACTTGACTCCAAGTGGAGGAGGCAGGTCACACTGGGTATTTCCTATATGACCTTTTAATCTATAATTCCCTCCCACATAAAGGACAAAAAAGCACTTTTGTTATAAATCAACCCCAGAGAATAACAAGTATCTGAAAAAAAAAAAAAGTTAACGATTAAACAATAGTTCGGGGATTTAAAAATTAAGTACCTTGTGTGTGAACAGATTAAGAGAATGTTGTCTATATAATTCTGAAGAAAACCAATTAAGCTTACCATCTAATGAGCAATGATGCTTTCTCACATCTGCCAGCAAAATGAATCAACATAATTTATTGCAGGTGGTTGGGATTTCTATTCACTATGCTACAGAAATGATTCAGCACCATAAATTATGGAAGTATAATCATCAATAGGTAATATGGGGGAGCCTACCCTTTCCTTAGTTTATAGGCTCATAGCTACTATTACATCAAAAAGAAGTGCTCAGATTTGTGCCCACAATTAACATAAAACATCAACATTATTCTTTTTCCCCAGCTCTTAGTTTATCACATAGTATTTCAAGACCCTAACCAAAACTGTAAATAAGGACAGAAGTTCAAGAATCACCACTTTCTGCCACAGTTTTGCTTTTCACATAGATGATCAGGAAGTCATCAAATCAGGAGACAGATTTTCTACTTGCATTGCAAAGGAGGTAACACTTTTCCTATTCTGTTTTTATCATATTTGACAGAATCTTGTTATTCAACAATGCATCTTTTTCCTCTGGTAAAGTTGCTCTCGTAACAATCTTACACGATCTTTCACTGACTTCTTAAAATTTTTGTCTTCAGTAGGGAAATATTTTGGTATACACTTGTGAATAAACAAACCCTAGCCTGTAATATCATACTGTGTAACTGTAAGCAAAAGGAGTCCATATTATTCTAAGATTTGGTAAAATTACTGCTTTCTGGCACATAGGTTTCTTCTAATATGTCACATAAATGTGCAGAGTCCCACGGGAAATCCATGAACACCTGATATAAAGCCACTAAACTGAAGGTAATTAAATCAAAGAGAAATGTGGCCCATAATTATTATCCATAGCTGCAACTAAACCCATCATAAGTGTAGCCAACCCTTGTGGGCATCCCAAAGTTGATATATGTCTCAAGTGGCTGGTGCTGGAGTTTCCTCCATAAGAAAACCTCAAATAAAATAAAAATAATAGCATTATCCCATTGTATCCTTCAACCTATTATGCTGCTGTATAAAGGAAATTAAATTTTGATTGATAAAAAGAATTAAATGTTTGCAGGAGTTTTAGGGAAATAAACTTTAACTTCTTACAGTCCAGATAGGGGAGGGACACAGAATCCATGACGGCAGGTCTCTGGCATGTAGAAGTTTCGAAACCTAAACCAGAAGTAACACATCAGAAATTATATTATTTTTCAGTTTATGTTAGAGAAAGTTTTCAATTAAAATAATAGAAAATGGATTTCTATTATCTTCATGGTAGTCTTAACATAATTTTGAAATCTAAAAAATACCAAACAACAAAAATAACAACAAATATTTGAAATCCTTAAGGAAACTAAACATTTTGAAGGCATTTTTGTTATTTTTCTTTGCTTGGGGAAGCCATTTGTTTGCTTAAACAAAACAAAACAACCAAACAAACAAACAAAAAAACATTAAAAAATGTTAACTTTATTTTGAAGGCAGACAGTGTCTTTAGTTTGGATCTTGATTTCATTTGAAGGAAGTGTACCTTAACTTCACAAAGCGTCCTGAGGTCACAAGATGCCTTCACAACCATTCATCAGAGGGCAATAAACAAAATTCACAAGATAACTGTGTGCTCTTCACCTCTCCTACACATACTTTAAGAGAACATTTTAATGGAACAATAAAGGAAGAATGTGAGCTCTTCCCAGCTAACAGGTTTGCCTGTAATGTTTGGACATAGATCCTGACCGAGCTGAAGGTGCTCAGGGTTCTGAGGAGTGGAGTGAATAATTCAGCATTCAGCATGTCTTGTGCTGAGACACTGCTCTGAACCTCTTGCAACACATGAACAAAGCTACACAGAAAGAAGCAACTTTCTGATAAGCTACAATAGGGTGAAAAAAGCCCCAAAGAATCACAAAAAGCTTAGAAAGGAAACTATTTCGTGATCTTAACTAAGGTAATCTGTGACTGATACCAATATGACAGATAGTTAAGAATATCACAGAGTGGTTTATTGCTCACTATTTCCCTGTATTCATTCATAAGGAAAACTGGAAAAAAATATAAAAATTATGGTGGAATCATGTTATTACCTGGCATCTCAAAGAAATCCTCCATCTTCCTTTACATATGAGTCTATTTCTTGTGGAAAAAACAAACAAACAAACAAAAACCCAAACAAACAAAAACAAACAAACAACAACAACAAAAACACAAGGAAAAAAAAAAAAAACACAAAATAAAACAAACCAAAACCTGTCTGTGCTTATTACTGAATATAATCTGTAAATGATCAAGAGCCTGAAAAACACATTGTAAAAATCTGCATGTTTACCAGGATGCAGGCAAGGTTTTATGGAACCTGTAAAAGTACCAACCCATTATAGGAAACCTTGTAATAGTGTCTAATTTACCATTGTTCACCCTCAGTGATGAACCAGAGATTCTATATAAATAAAGAAATAAAAAATCATATTAATGTGTGACCTGTACGTTTAACTGCAGTTAGTGCTCTAATGTTCTTTCTTAACAGGTTGTACAGCATATCTATTTTTAATATTTCTAATAGATTCACAACAACAAACTGAACTCCCTGAGAAGCAGGGGAGCAATGACTTTTTTCCCCCTTCAGCTGTTTTCTCCCCTCAGCTGTAATAGCTTCTTTATCTCATAAATGGGAAGTCTCACACAAATGACAGGAATCTCAAGAATCACATTGTTTCTTTTTATTTGACTGGAGATGAAAGTTTAAAATCCTCATAAGAGTACATATGCACTCCACATTTCCATTTCCCCAAAGCCACAGGACAGCAGTAAATTAAATCACCTGAATTCACATATGGCCATGATATGTTTAAAACAAGACACTACGGAGACACAGTATCTTCCTGTTGTGGCACCGCTCTTCTTCTGTAGTCATCTATTCTTAGCTATTAGTACCTGTTTTCCTCTTACCTCAGTTTCTAGGAATATTGTAAATGACAGCTCCTCATCTAACTGCATAGGGAATGAGACAATGAACAGTGCACTGTGAAAAAAGCTAACTTCTGCCTGGACCTGAGACTCCAGAGGGAGCATCAAGAGCAAAACCATTCCATGGATATACTAAAGAAGAATCAGTCATTTCACTATTCCCTGTCATTTGATATAACCACTATTACAACTTACCAAGCTCTTGGATATCAGCTAGAGGTTGGTAGCACATTACACACCATGCCATATTTCTTTATATTTGGCGTTAGTGAATAATGTATTCACTAAATAGGATGTAATTGTGTACTTCTGACATTACGTCAGTGCTTCCCAAATTAGGTATCATCTCTCCTTTTTTGTTTACCTTTTTTACCCCATAGGAAACTTAAACTTGTTTCTAAGATCTTGTGATCGGATGAAGCCACAAGAACTCTATGATAAGCATTTTCTGAATTAACATCTCTTCTATCACCTACTTTAAGAATCCTGTCAAAAAAGGGATTTATGGCACTGAATCTGGCACACAAGTCTTCCTTTCTCCTATTATAAGCTTTTTGTTACTATATAGTGCTGCAGTTTTGCTATAGCCATCCTTTTAATTGTGCAAAAGCTTTACCACAAAAGTGCCAGTAAAAAGTGTGCTAACTTTCATATAACCTTTGCAGAGCCTTTGCCTTTGAAGATTTTTATTAATACTGTACATATGCTGTAGCTCACCCTATAATCCTTCCTATACCAAGCTTCACTCTCCATTCCACAGGTGCAGGATTCTATGATTCTATGCAGTCTTATAATAATCTGTAGTAAGTGAGCATTTACAATTGCATATATCATGTTTTTATTTTAAATGCAAATTCAAAGCCAGCTGTGGAAGACCCATTCTATTTAACCTGCATTATTAATGACACACAGAAAACACATTCCAGTGGTACCATTAAAGTTAACTGTAAAGGCACCAGTAAATTTAGGAAGGTGAAGTTTTTCCATGAAGACTATATTGCAGTAGTGAATGAAAAAATGAAAGGGTTACCTGATGCTCTACTATGCTTTTCCTGGTTACTGTACTTGTGTTAGGAGGGTACAAAACCCTCAAGCCTTCACAATGTAAACATATGTCTAAGATCTGGTATTTTTTTTTAAATGATGTCTAAATTAACAGAAATTACATATCTCTATAGCTGTGTCCTTATGAGAAGATGGCAGAAAAGGATCCAAATGGACTGAGAAACTCACAGGTCAGCAAATTGCTTTTTCCACCTTGCTTCCATGCTCTGCTAGTCTCAAAATGTTGGTCCTTTATTTACATCTAACCAGGCACATATATGTTCTGCCAAGCTGTCCATTTGTAAGCCCTTTCTTGAACTTGCTGAAGCAATAACACTAGGCATAAACCTTTTCTTCCCTGAAAAAAAGAATCTCTTTCTGAAGAGGAAACACACAAAACAGAGCAAATCCTTGACAGCCCTGAGGTCAAGTTATCTCAATGAGTAACACTTAAGAGACTGTTTCTGTATCTTCTTTCCTGGATCAGCAACCTTCTTATGAACAGTCACACTAAAGCAACAGGTTTCTGACATAGCTACACGCATCTACATGGGAACACCAATTATTTTCAATACCATTTTCTGAAATTTGTGCCATGGGAGAAAGCAAAATGTATTTGTGTTACGTCAAAAGATAATATTTCTTTTACCATTAAGGGAGCTGCAATAGTCTCTGTGTGGAGTACTTAGTGTATCGAATAGTAGATTGTCAGCTGCACCACACAATCTAATTTAAATTAATGTCTCAGTATGTAATTGTATGGATGCATATTGACAAATGATTCTTTGTAGTCTGATTGAATAGGAAAGGCTATCATAACAAATTGCTGCTGTTTAGGAACAGCTATCTAGAAAACACGGACACAGAGAACGCTTGCGACTGTTGCCCAGTACTTTACACAACAGGAGCAAGACACTTGTTTTCTTAACATTCATAGCTCTGTCATCCATCACTAGGAATTATTTTGCCAGTCACATAGACATAATGAGCTTTTCCATATGTGTTTCAGTAGTATTTTAAACCAGCATCCATTAGACTCTGCTTATAGTAAAACATTTTTTTATGCACAATTGTACTACTCACACATACCTATGCTGCCTATGCACCATGTTGCATTGCAACCTCATAACTCCACAGCTGCTGTGATTTTTCTGGAGGAAAAGTGATGTCTCAAGGGTCACATTAAATTTCCTTGATTTTGCTAAGGAAAAATGTGACCTAATCTTCATTACTTCCAAATAAATGACATATTTCAATTGAGGGAACACTGGTGATAGTCTGTGCCTCTTATGAAATTGAACAAGGATTATATTTCATTCCCCTGTAACCAGAAGAATGATGAGCTCAGTTTGACTTAGATCAGTCAAAAGGTCATATCTTTGTTTTCTCGATACAATACAAATAGGTAGTTATAAAAAAAAAAAAGTAATATTTATTCCTATTGCTGCCAGTCACAAACAACAATTAAATAATGCAAGGGGTTACTAAAGAAACAACAGAAACCCAGCCCATTCACTGAGTTCCTATAACAGCAGCTTTAATTACATTAAAGATCAATTCCAATATTGAAAAGTGTGCTGTGCAATTTCATAATGGTACTGCTGGCTTCACTGCTTCATAGACTTAATACTGATTTTAGATTAACCATTATAGTTGTGTACACTCACATCAGCCAGAGTATTCAGCTGCCTGCTTTCCGTTTTGCCAAAGAAATGTTTGCCTACTTCCAACCCATGCCACTTTTAAAAGATGAAAATCTCCTTCATGCCAGGTATTGCAGTACAGGAATTTAAAATGCATTTTAAATGACAATGGGATTTTGACAGAAAACACAGGTGTCTCTGCAGTATTTGCATCCTTTTGAACAAAAAAGGGTGAGACAAAGCCTGGCTGTGGTCTGTTCAGTGAGCAGTTCATGTGGCAGCTTTGTCCCACTGAGAATTGCAAGCCTGCAATAAGGAAGTAGCTCATTTAAAAGCAATACACTTAAACATGTACATGCACCACTAAACCATGTCTCTAAGCACCACATCTACATGTCTTTTAAATACCTCCAGGGATGGTGACTCCAGTACTTCCCTGTTCCACTGCTTGACAATTCTTTCAACGACTTTTCCTAATATCTGATCTAAACTTCCTCTCATGCAACTTGAGGCCATTATTTCTCATCCTATCACTTGTTACTTGGGAGAAGAGACCAACACACATCTCACTACAACCTTCAGGTAGTTGTACAGAGCAATAAATTTTCCCTTGAGCTCCTTTCCTCCAGACTAAACAACTCCAGTTCCCTCAGCTGCTCCTCATAAGACTTATGCTCTAGGCCCTTCACCAGCTTTGTTACTCTTTTTTGGACACACCCTAACACCTTAATGTCCTGCTTGTAGTGATGGCTCCAAAACTGTACACAGTACCTGAGGTGTGGCCTCACCAGTGACAAGTACAGGGGGGCATTCCCTTCCCTAGTCCTGATGGCCATAATATTTCTGATACAAGACAGGATGCCGTTGGCCTTCTTGACTACCTGGGCACACTGTTGGCTCACATTCAGCTGGCTGTCCACCAGCACCCGAAGGTCCATTTCTTCTGGGAAGTTTTCCAGCCACTCTTCCCCAAGCCTGTAGCATTGTACAGGCTTTTTGTGACCAGGTGCAGGACTCTTCACTTGGTCTTGCTGAACCTCATATAATTGGCATTGGTCCAGCTTATCCACAAGACCTTCCCTAATTTCACAAGTCTTTCACTAGTCCTGAAGTCATCTGTAGTCAGCAATTTTCTGGTTTTCTTCCAGTGCCTCAAGCAGAGGAATTTGAGGACAATGTCTCTGATAAATGGAACTATTGCAGGTACCAATATGTTAATTCACATTTTATGTCCAACAGTAAAAGATGTTTTCTTAAAAATACAAATATGTGGTCCCTCCCATTAAAATAAATTCTCTAAAAGACATACTGCTTTCTTGTAGAACTTAAAAGTAGCATATCAAAGCCATTTGTAAGTGTAAAAATGTTTTGAGAAATTTCTCTTAATTGTCCTTTAAAGAAAAACTAGATATTCACTGACTTCCCCAAATACCTTGTACAACTGATGCATTCACAGGAGCAAGTCTCACACACTTGCAATAAATGTTTGTTTAGAAAATGGTATATGCTAAAGCCACATAAGGGTCACAGTGAAATCTCATTTGCCTTACCTTTTTGGGCCTTTCTGTCATTTCATTATGAAGGAAAAAGAACGGTACAATTTGAAAAGGTCAATTACTCATGAGCAAATGGTTGATGACAGTCTAGAGAAACAGTTTAGAAGCACTCCACAGGCTGGAATAAGTTTTATTAAGTTGTTGAGTGCTTCCAAGCAAAAACTGTGTTTGAAATACATTCTTATGATTTACAAGCAGCATGAATTAAATTGGACAATTACATATTCACTACAAATTAAATCACTTGTTAATTGGTGTTTATTTGCTATTCCATATTCTTCAGATGTGCTAATATGTACATACGGTATCCTAGAATCCTAGAAATGTCTGGGTTGGAAGGGACCTTTAGAGGTCATCTAGTCTAACCCCACAGCAAGAGCAGGGACATCTTCAAGTACAGCAGCTTGCTCAGAGCCTCGTCAAGCCCCACCTTGAATGTCTCCAGGGATGGGGCCTCAACTACCTCCCTGGGCAACTTGTTCCAGTGTTCTACCA